>JAOYSI010006653.1:0-12682 GCA_025775065.1 Hiodon alosoides | reverse complement strand
TTGCAAAAGTTTATTTTTTTTTTCTGTTGTATTAAAAAATTTCAAAAATCTCCCAAATAAAAGTTGTTTTTTTAAACTGTAAAAAATTCTTCCTTTTGCCCCCCCCCCCCCCCCCCCGCATGAGTCGTCAGGTTAATTACAGGTTATTTACAATTAATTACACCATTTACAATAAGTAAACCGTATAGCAGTTACAGTGAACACAGTGAAAAAATTGATGAAACAATGGTGCTTTATTAATGGATCATAGTGAATGGCGATTGAAAGAACCGACGCATTATTTCTATTACAATGCCTGATTTCCTACGCTGTCCAATAGCATGATTGGGCAAGTTGATCCTGTGTCTGAAGGAATCTTGAAAACCATAAAATTACATTGATGCTTATGGTGTAGCACTGTAAACAATGTCCCCTGCTCTCTGATGATCTTCAGTGGATAAAGGCCCTTCTTAGCTGATCTTGTAGGAACCTCGCAATACATTAGCTTACCACATAATTCTCTGATAGAAAAAGTACAGTGGATTGTTTAATACTTGGAATGTTTCATTGTAAGTTACAGTGGAGACACAGTCCCAACCCAGTTAATTGTCAAGTTGAACTCAGGTTTGATCTCAGTTTCTTCAGGATTCCCTTGATTTTGATGGGTGATGGTGTCCATACCTGCTCCCTTTTCCCCAAAAACCCATTACAAAGGCAAGAACTGCTGCTGCTTAGGCGAAACAGTGTTCCTTACTCAATTCTTCCTTATTAAGTTTTAATTTGAGTAGGGTCTAATGTTTTCACAAAAGCATGTAACTTTCTATCTATTCATATGAGAATAAATTAAAAAAACCTAGGGAACAGTTTTGGAGATCATTTTGAAATATTTCAAGACTGGAATTAAAGTTAAACATAAGATATCCTTAAATGTGAAATATTTAAAAATGAAATATTGTTTCTTTTACGAACAGCTGTTTTTGGACTGATGATCTCAGGACCAGGATGTCATGTAAATTTCATTCCGACTTCTGAACTACCGATGTTTATTGTTCCAAATTCAATTAAAAACTAAAAAAAAAAACATGAACATTATCTTGCAACACATTTAATAAAGAAAGTGGGAGATTAATTAGCTAGCTAGCTTGCAAAGTAAATAAATAACATTTTCGTTTCCTCAACAATGTGGCCCATTGACACAATTATGTCAATTAACACATAGTATTACTGAGTTGAAGTCCTTTGAAGGTTAGTTACAAAAAACACATTCCAAATAAAATCTTTTCAGCGTCTTGTTGCCCCTTTGCAGCAGAAAATGGTTAATTAGGTGTATACATTTAATGCTTAGAGACATAATTTAAATTTACATACCGTGAGTCCTGTCTTCATTGCTGAGTGGGAAAGATGCCAAAAAGAGACATGTACAGTATGATTTATTACACTTTAATAACAACCAATTAGATTTATGCTTAGATATGACCTCTCAGACCTGCAGTATACGAGCCGTTAATAATTACTCTTCGTTAAGTGAAATGAGAGGAAAAAAGGCAATTCAATATTCAATTTGAAGGACAGATTATAGAGGAAATTCTTTATTTTAAAAGGCCACATATTTTAATTAATACAAGGGGGAAATTGTGTAACCTTAACACCTGTCTTTAATCTCTTTCCTTTCAACGTTCAAATCGTGATGGTTGATTTGCTAAATATTTCTGTCATGCACTAAAAATCTCTCTCTTCAAGAGCTGGTACTCCATCATAAATTTCCATTGCAATCCTATTTAAGGTATATGTTTGGTTAATGGTCCCAATATTACATTTATAGATATTGGTTCAATATTGGATATTGTCTGTTCTTTTCTAGCTCTGTTTAGGGATTTATTCTATTGTAATTTTCGTAAAAGTTTTATAAAATAACGATTCAGGTCTGCTTGTATTTTCTAGCTTGTTGTCTATTCTGCTAACGGCTACTTCTAACGGCTACTGCTGTTTTTCCTGTCCTGTTTTATGCATACTGGATTTTATTTATACGTGCTGCTCTAACCTTCTTTTTTAACTACAAGAAAATCCCAGGATGGAGGATGGAGACTTTTGTCCTACACTTAGTATTAAGAATAAAATTATTTTTTAAAAGTTCTTTCTTTCGTTTGAACACATCCTTATTTCATATAAACATTGGCGCCCAATGCGTGCACGCTTTGATGAGAGACTTTTACAGAAAGAGTAGTGTGACTATAGTTTCTAGTAATTCACACCCACAAAATAGCAATATACTTCATTCCTTTTCAGTAAGCACTTCATTTTTTTGAAGAAAAAGAATGTCATTTATTGTCCTTTGGGATGTACATAAAACATAAACACACCAGAGTGCCGACTTTGTATGTGGGTCAGGTAGCACATAAGAAAACGGATCCTTTATTGTAAATCAATAACTTCATGAATTGGCCTGGACATATTACACCCTTTATCTGTTATTTTGTAGCTAGACCAGTGACATTTTATTGAGTAAACTTTATAAATAATTGATATATTCAGCTGTGGCTACATACAGACATTTGTATTTGTATACAGAATGTGTATGTCATACAGTTGACAACAAACAGCGAACTGTTCTCAGTCGTAACTGCATAAGCCATATCATTTGATTACTTATTTAATGAAACAGGTTTGCGTTTGAAACAAACACAGCAATGAAAATCACAAAACAGTTTGTTTTCTTGATATTAGTTTTGTATTTCCATGTGAGATGAATATGAATATTGCAAAACATTCTTTTTTGTCATCAGCAAGGGGAAAAAAAATCTGATAACCACATAACTTCCAGCTGAACGGGCTGTTCTTTTGAAATGCTCTGGTGCTCATGTGAATTAGAAGGGGGGGGTTGTTCCAGGTTCTAACAGGTTTACATGGCTACACACAAACATTTTTTACCAAATGAATAGCAATAGTTTACAATGTATTTTGTACACATAATCTAATATAATAAGATTTTATTATGGTGTGTGATATAACTGTAAGAAAATAAAATTAATAAGAAAACCTAGATCTGTCAGAATAGCAGTCCTATGGTAATAAGCTTTAGCCATCCAGCCACGAAAAAATGTTGTTTGCATTAATGGCATTTACAATGTGACATCTTATCCCTGACACTAATGAGAAACGCAATAGCATGCGTGATACCTCCAGTACATACTCACGCTGAGTTTTTAAAGATGTTCACTCTCCCAATCAATTCAGATCCTTCCTCACCACAGTGCTGGCACGTCTTTGTTGATATGTGTGGAGGTTGGAAGCCTACCTGGGATATCGCTGTTGATTCACAAAGGTATGAAGGGGATCACAGGATACCTTTGTGTGACCATTAGAAAAAGGCATGTCGCTCAGTAAAGGCTGTGCAGAATGTACACTTTAATGACTCAAGAAACGCTGAAAACACCTTCTCTACAATCTCTGTTTGAGCTTTTTTACTCTAATGGTTGACTGCTCTTACTTACTTTATGTCCATGTATTGTATTCATTTACATTAAATGAATTTAATTCAGTGACATTCAGCCATGTTTACTAAATCCAGATAATAGCCTTAATTTGTTTATTTATTTCATTATTTATTTAATAAGTAACAGTGGTAAAGTACCAACAATGGTAAAGTTCAATGTGTAAAGTTCAAAGTTCTTTAAACCCACATCCGTTGCCACTCAGCAGGAAAGAAGCTAGACATTGACAAACTCAGACAAATTGTTATAATTTTACTAAGTAATATCTGCCATCTGTCACAGAGCATGGTTTGTGCCAGATAAATGAAAACTTTATATTTATTATACATCACAGCAAATACTAAGATTTTTGTACCGACAAAAACAACCACGGCAAATGTTTAAAAGATAGTGAATTGTTATATAGCATATATCCTTTGAACTTGTTACTAAATTAATGAATGTGATATTTTGAATTTATGCCAGGTTACCCACTGAAGTCTAAAGTAATTTTCAAGTGTTCATAATTGTCTTTTTTTCTTCTTTCAAGTAATTTATTTTTACCAATAATAAGAGTATTAAATGACTCTATAGTCGAATAGTAAATACTATTATGCCCTTAGAAATTAAGTTGGTAATTTAATTGTCATATATTGCCTCTCATGTTCCATTGCATTAAAAAAAGGAAGAATAATTTTTTGATTAATAAAACCAGCATCCATGAATGCCTGCGTATCTTAGGCTTCACCATGACAATAAATCACTTGTACTGCAATATTATTTCAATCAAGAATCCCCCTCGTAAACACTATCCATCACCCCTGCTGTTCAGAAGATCATTTTCCCTGTGACAGCTGTTACCTTTCTTCGCTGAACCATGTCTCAGGTAACACTCTTCCTGTTTACATTTTAATAATGCAAAAAGGGAATTTTAAATGATCACCAAGAGCTTTTAATGGCTTATTTCATATTTCAGTTTTCGGATATATAAGCTGTTCGTCTGGAATGGAGTATTATCTTGTTGTATCAGCATACTCGCTATATGCGAATGCAACAAACATCTTCAATGGAATTTAATGTTGCAGGACATCAGTTAACGTATTACTTGTTCACTGAACCTCTGTTAATATCTAATGATGTTTAGGGAACTTCACAGAACATTTGCCAGTCAGCTGTCTGTTGTAACAGATCAGATGACACTACTTTCTGGGAAAACAATGCTTTTCTACCAGTTTGAAGGAGAGAACAGACCACAGTGTTAAACTTTTCATCTCACTTCCCGCACAGGAGGGCAGATATAATAGGAACTAAAAGAACAATAGCTTGCTCACTATGCGCCATGCTGATTTGACGATAAACTACATTTGATGTTTGTGCCCTAAAGCATAGTCTGAACCCTTGAACCACAAACATTTTCCCTCTGTAGAAAGAAAACGAAACCTTTTCTATATGTAACAAGATCAATGTAAATGTAAGGGTTTTCATATATCAAAAGCAAACTTCGAACGGCTATTTTGTTCTCAACTTCAGCATTATTCAGTAGCTCTTTGGATGGCTAATAATTTATAAGCAATAAAGTGCACCGCTTCAGTGTCACAACCTGATGGTCAAGTTCCTGTCAGTACAACACAGCTACCCAGAGCTGATTGTTTATATTTACTGCAAAAAACATGACAAACAAGCAAGTTGGCCTGTATAAAATCAGTTCTGTGACAAGATGTAAAAATGAAGAAAAAAAACGCATGTGTATTCCTTCAGCCTGTAATAGGGTAGCAACAATACGGAATACATTTTTTATTTTTTTTTATTTCCTGCTAAGCCCTTTTGTTGGTGTTTGGGAGGCACAGGATTTGATCTATTTTTCTTTTATTATTTAAGAAAGAAATTACCGAGAGATGAATTGGAAAGCATATATCTGAACCTGATATCCATCAAGTTCCAAATATGTTCCAGACTGTAATTTATTTACTCACTGTGCTCGTGTGTGACTGTATGTCTATGTGACTTGGGGAGACTTTCTGCGTACAGCGGTCAAGGGGTTGTGTGTGTATATATATAGCACTACAGAATCATGTGGATGGTAATAATGGAATTTCTGCCTAGTCAGACATATGTCTAAGAACCACAACCTGCATTTATAATTGTCATGTGAGCTGTTGAATACTGCTCTCAGTAGAATGATAAATGCCAATGTGCTTACAACAATGTATTGGTTTCCTTCCTGGCTTCTTTCACGTTACTCTGGAATTTGCTAGATACGTGGGATCCTTTGTACAATAAAGCAGCCTGTTTCCAACAGTAGGGTTGTAGGGAAACCTGCGGTTTTGAAAGTGAGGTTACCTATTCCCCACACTTCTCAATGCTTCTCGATGTTTTTCAGAAGCTTATGACCTCCTTACGGGAGGCCAGAAGTTCATTTAGGATCTACAGGTGTTGGTTACGTATCTGGCTTCGAAGAAAAATCTGTGTCTAACAGGTAACATGGTTAAAAGAAGGACTGGTAGGTGCAGAAAAGGCCTGTGCTCATTTAATTTCATAGCTCTACTTTAGCTGCAAAGATCTCGCAGCAGTTCCACAGCGTCTTACAGAGGGCGATTTAAGTCCAGCTTTGCGTGCCTTCAACAGAGTAAAATGTTCAAGGGGACTAATTCTGGAGTAAGTCCAAATACAAGTACAGAAGCTGCATTTTTATACACACTTTGAAACATCAGAATAGATTTTTCCCCATTCTATAGTTCTTCTTTAAACGGAGACACATTTCCAGTGTTGAAACCCATGCCCTACTGCACAGCCTGAGAGAAAGAAAACCTTTGCTAAGCAAGTATCAATCAGTCAGGATAGAAACAATGTTATGGATCTTCTATATCTAAAATTTGGCCCTTAGTGTAGGGAGGTTTATGAATCCTGTAAACAGGGATTAACATTCCTGTATGTGTGAAGATAAAAACCAGCAGGGATTATAAAAGATTAATGTTGGGCTGCAAACGGACAAAGACCAATAGAGACGCAATAATCCCCAGTTCTGCAGTCTAGATGACAAACACAAAATGTCTGGCTAAGGTCAATGTCACCGGAGGAACCGCCACAGAACAATAACTTGGACCATGGCACTTCAGAAGCAGAGAGTTGACACAAATGCCAAATTGATATCCTATTAGAAAACTTTTTCAGCACCGTACCCCATGGTTTTCTGAATGAGCTATTTGTGTGTGTGTGTGTGTGTGTGTGTGTGTATACATATATAAATAAATGTGGTATCCTATTTGCTTTAAACTAATGCAAATATACGTATTACCCTACTGCATGTATTTTTTTAAGTGACTTTTTATTAAAAACCACTCCTAGCTATGAAACACGTATGAAAACGTATGTAATTGCCTGATGAGTATTCCTTGTATTGTATGATTACTCGATAAAGTAAAATAAACAAATCTACATGTTACCGCTGTACACATTAAAGTCATTTCAACATTACTTACCATCACCGAACCCTGGCTATTCTCCGTCTTTACTGTAGCGCCTGTCGCACGCGCTTTTCACCAGGCTTTTGTTTCTCCAGTGCCGTTGGCCTTGCTTTACTGATTCCACATGTAATTTCCTCACCTCTGCACTGACTCCCTAACCTTGAGTGAGGCGTTCTTCGTCCGTGCAAGATTCCAATCACTGTAGACTTCACAACAGTCAAGCTGTTCACCCGCTTACACAAAGGTTTTTCTCAAAATTTTTTTTTTTTCTATTTCAGTACAGAGCCTCAGATTCGGAAATGTTTCAGTCGGGGAACTAGCACTGGCTTTTTATGGCTTTTTTATTTCCCAACGATGAGAATAAAAATGTGTGAGGGCCTCATGTTTTGTTTTTAAAGGTACCATGTAGACTTCAAAAAAGGCATATATGTGGACTTGGCTTTGGCACACTGCAGTAGAGGATTGAAATACTTTCAACCCAATGTACTTTCAATCCAATGTACTTTCAATCCTATGTACTGAAACAAAAATAGTAACTGCATTCAATAACAGTTGCTTTCAAATTTCAAATATTTCTCCAAATATGTATACATTTTTTTTCATAAAATTTTGTAATATTTTATATAAGTTACACATCTTATCGTTTATTTATTTTTTATTACTTATTATTGCTTGCTTTTTAAAGTGTCGAAACCCGCTGAAATGTTGTACTAAAAGGACTCCCTTAGCCTAGTGATAGGATTCCAAACTGGATATTCGGTTCTTTATTCCAATTGTACTTTCAACCAGTTAGGAGCGCTAAAATCGGAACTCTAATGGTAAGCGTTAGCTAAATTGTTATCAATAAAAATAAAAGCTTCTCTTTGTGCCACATGTTTATAATATTTCTTTATGTGAAGGATGCAAAAAGGTATGTCTGAGTCACAAGGTTCTTAGTTTGCGCCCTGTGTAGAATGTCAAATTACTCATTACAAATCAGAAACTGTCCTGAGGACATTGTCCACTATTGCAGAACGGAATTGTGATGCCGTTCATTTCCTTACTTCTATAAAGTTATCTGGCTCCCCTGAATGAATTCCCTCTTGTTTTTTTTTTTAAGCCTTCTAATGCTTCAGGGATGTTATGTAACCTGGTTTTCTACAAACAATGTTCATTTAATGAAAGTGCATATACTTACCATTTAATATCATAGCAGGTTAAATCTCTAAAGGCATGAGTTTTATCATGTTTATTTTAGTATATTTATTATTTTTAGCATAATGTGAGCTGTCAAGCGTTGGTGCCTCTGAAAAGATATCTTCAATTAGTTTTGAATTTAGTCCACCTTAAAGTTAGTGACTTGCTGCTCTATTTTGCCCACGATGCAAGTAGTAGTGAACAAGGGAACGTCTGTATTTGCTATTTGTGTTCAACACAGCGTTACTTAGCAATAGCATGAGAATGGTCATTTAAAATGCTACATGAAATCACCATGCATCCAGGAGGGCCGGGAGGCCCATTGTGGGTCCCTCTTAGCGTAAGTGAAAGATATCGATTTTCACTGCGATGTTGCCAAAATCATATTTAAGCTGTTTTTTTTTTTTTTGTGCTTACGAAGGAAACACTTTCAGTGTTGAGTTACCTGAAGTTCACAAATATAAAAAAAATATATATTTTTAAAAACCTTAGTTTAATACATAAAATCATAGTTCTCTTAAATATTTGAACTTTGAGATTATACAAACAACCTGGAACTATTAAAACAGCTTGTACTTCTAGTAACCTGCTAGTGAAATATGTTCGGTTTCATTACTGAATTTTTATATGGTTCCTGTGCTGAGAACCAGCTGCATATTATCCCAGGCTCCTCAACACCAACACCATGAGAAATGGTGTATCCTTTTTGGGGATATTAAGTTGATTTAAAATAAGTAGAAAAAGTAATTGGGGGGTCTACAACTTAAAATCTTTTTTTTTTCTTTTTTATATTTTGATCAACATTTCACATGCCAACAGCATTATTTTTAGTATCACAGTTAAATGTTAAAGGAGTACTGCACCAAAAAATTAATTCTTAAAACCGACCAGTGCAGATGTTGAACTTAATATACAACTGAGATCATAAGTATACACGTGTTTAAGAACTCTTCTCGGTTCCAAACTTTTCTCGAGAAGATCATAGCAAATGCATACAATCCCACTGCATACATCTTCAACAGGTACCATTCAACCAATATTTTGCTTTTAGTTTTACGTAATATTAGTTACTAGTGCCTTTAAAAGGTAATGTACTGCTGTCTACAACATTTTTTTTTTTCATTTCCTCATCTCCAACTACTACATAAAGGGACGTCAAGTTTTGAGAATAATGTCAAAGTCAATCAGATGTCCCCAGACGTCACTGTAGCAACCACTTCCCAGTTTCCGTTAAGCCATGATTCACCATTCCTTAGGTTTAACCCTCAGGTTTGGCCTACTTGCTCTAGTTGACTGTTACAGAATAACGTAGGAGCTCCTTACAGCCGGCAGGTTCTGGGCTGAGACTCTGTGATTCTGGTCTCAGTTTTAAGTTACGTCCCACTAAACATTTGAAGCAACAGACTACTTGTGTTGTTCTGGCCGGCATCTGCCAAAAATCCTTATATCAAATTTCTGCTAATTACGGCTCTCACAAGCTGCATGGTGGGTGTGGAAAATTGACTTTTAGTTCTGCTATACAAAATGCATCACCAAATTGACAATTGATTTTATTCATGTTTATTTAATTGAATTCATTCACAATGGTTAGAACTTTTAGCTGTAAATTTATCTGAAAATAATCCATTAAAGGTTTATCTCTCTGAAGTATGCGTGCGGAATCCCATTTCTTCAGAAGAATTTTTTTTACTCAGCTTAAATGCTGCTTATTTCTGAAAAGCTAATGTATAAAGGCCAATGTCCTTTTGGATGTGAAAATGTGAGTTAAAAGGATTATTTATTTATTTTTTCTATGGGAATCTGTTGACTTTTATGCAGTCTTTACTGTAATACTAATATCTATATATATATATAAAGGTCCCAACAAACCACTGATCACTGTACGCATTCCCCCCCCCCACCCTTCTGTCTGTAATATCCCACCTCCTTCTCATTGGCACACCTGGTGAAGAATCGCCAGCATAAAATATATCTGACATGCACAAGAGCCGCCGTCTACTCTTTTTTTTTTTTCTTCCAGACACTGATTTTTATCCTTGCTACCTTTTACGTCTCACCACTGAATCGCAGAAAAGTGTTCTCCCTGGAGCATGCAGGCCACCAAAACGCTTGTTTGTCATTAACCTTTAATGTTAACAGCACATATATGTCGTTTGTGCTGTGTATTAAAATATGAACCGAACCGCTGCGGTTTACGCATCTTTTACGTTGTCAGTCAGTTTGACGTCTGTCTCTGACGAACCAGAAACTTTTTTTGAAGGTCAGCATTGACACAACTGTGAGTAATGCAAGTGACATGCGAGAGGATCTGATCTCCAGCTTAAAGGACAGAAATGTCCTGAAGGAACGCGTTGCTAGAATAAAGGACTTAATTCACGAGGAAACGCATCATTGACATTACTGAAAGGTCTAATGAAGATTGTATTTGAGAATTGTTCGGTCCTCAGCATTTTCACCTCTAAGGTCAGAGACGATGAGATGCTAATTGAGGTAATCTAGCATTAGCGTAGATCAGTGTTTGAGGAATCGCCTCTGCGCAACCTCGTCCTCATGCTGTCCCCACTTCCTCCTCCAAATGCCAAATGTGGTCTTTAAACTGAAATAGCTGAGTTTCAGAAAGTATATTATACCATCTTAGGACATTTATTTTTCACTAATGTTTTGCCTGTTGGCAAGCTCCGTCTTTCACTAATTGCATCCTCCCTGAGCATGCATATCTTTATATTTGTTTTACAATCTGTCATCAAATTTATTTTTTTCAATATTTTAAACCAGTTCAGAAAAGTGAAGTATCTACAATCTCAACATTCCTGGCATGATCTTTACCAACAGACTTATGCAATTTGCCATGTGGTTGTAATATCGCCTGTCAGGTTTTCAAGGTACCCATTCATAGCTGAAGTGCTTGCATGAATACTTTTCTGTCTTAGGCTAAATTCCATTGTTCATTTTGCTGTTCTGACATCTGAAGAATATTCCTTAAACTTCACAACTGAATGACAGTGACAGAAATTCACCACTGCTAATATGACATGGATGATCAAATTAATAAAATACATATTTTTTACAGTAGTTATTGAGTGCAGGTCATACTGCGTACATACAGACATCATGTAAACAGTGTTGTTTTTTTGTTTTTTTTGTTGTGTCTGGGCCAAAAGGCTGATATCATGCAGCCCAGTAAGGCATTGATTTGTGGCAGTAGATTCTTTCTGCAAATATTTGTAATGGCAGATGATAGAAACTGAATAAAAACCAATTCAGAGAGGAATCACATGGACACTGCAGAAATACCCTGAAGCCCTTTGCCAGCCTTCTTATTTATGAGTAAGGGAGGCCTGTTACACTTTTAAGATGTTAGGCTTCCTGTCTGTTAAACTTCCTGTCTCAGGTGATTAATATATTCTAAATGCAAGGTGTGATACTTTATTGCAAAAAGTGATCTCGGCTATCTTGAAATAAAGGCCTATTAATGTACCTTTTTTCTGTTGTGCCTAAAAATAGAAAAATAATCGTTATTGCCTTATTTATTTATTTATTTTTAACCCATAAGTTCAATGACCTCAGGTACATTGTGAAACGTACATTGTGATTGACTGCAAACAAAAAGTATTTTAGCAGTTGCCATGAAAAACAAAACAAAACATTATAGCAGTTAATATACCAACAGGCATAGAAAGCGATATTGGGTGTGTGAGAGAGCCTCTAAACGCTTTCCCCTGCAGGAGTAGCTGTGAGTGTGCTGAACTGGAAGACTGAGGCTCATCTCCAGCTGTACCTGCGTTTCCACAACTGAAATAAAATTTGTAGAATTTTTTTTAATTATAGAAATTTGTTCATTTTGGATTTTGATATTGTTTACATTTGTTACTACATAACAGCCCAATTTAATGTCAAACATAATTTAAAAATGGTCTTAAATATCTTGCTTAGGAATGTCTGAACAATATTAGCTACAGCCTATGAGCTCAACAATTTCTTGAAAATAGCTTTATTTTTAACCTAATAAATAATTTGTGGCGCGCTGCCGTCAACCCTGGAGACACGCCCAGTCCGGCCCTGACGGACATCCAAGTTGCAGGGCCCCACCCACTGCTAGGACCATCAGGTGCTTGCAATCAAATACTTTTAAAAAGAGTTCCAGCGGAACTGGAAGGGGAGAGGAGTTTACTGTGAAAAGTCTGTGTTTGGTGGCTTCACTCTTGGGTTATAGCTACATACCTGATGGCTGGGGAATCAGTGGGTGCCTAGCCAGTGGTCTACCACGGACCATCTGCATAGGGGATGCCCGAGAGGCCTCTGTCTGCCTGCCCACCCTGTGGTCACATGTGGGTGTCCCCTCTCTGGTCACTTTGTGGGGGCTGGGTCGAAGGAAGGAGGGTTAAGATAGGCTGGATTTGGTTGCAGGAAAGCCTGTTGGTTTGTGTAGTAAAGTGTAAAAGCAGTTTTATTTTTGGGTTTCCCTCTAAATGGGGGGGGGGGGGGGGTCAGACTTTTTTTAAAAATTAATTGGGGAAAAATGTTAAAAAAATGGTTTTCGCCCCCCTTGCCTGTGACGGCGACAGCTGGGCACAGACCGGGCCCCGCCCCAAG
>JAOYSI010006652.1:33544-44438 GCA_025775065.1 Hiodon alosoides | reverse complement strand
CTCCTTGCAAGTAAACTCTAATACCCAAAGACTCCAGCGACTCTGTCGTCTTTGATAAAGAGAAATATTTCTAACAGGTTCCCCGCCTCCGCCAACGAGAGGGAGCGAAACGGTGACCCTCCGCTGTCAAGGCTCATGATCACTTAGCGAACCGCGTCATAGTCCGTGGCTGACTTGGCCGGGACTTCCTGGACGGCTTTCAGCGCCTCTCCAGACAACAGGGCACCCAGGCGTAGAGCCCACTGTTGCTGAGGCCACTGGCAGGCAGCTGCCGTTCACTCAAACATGCTGAGGAAGGTCTCCGAGTCGTCGGTGGCTCCCATCTTGGCAATTTTGATGGATGCCGGCAGCTGGGCCCCCTGGCTGAGGTGAAGGAACTCTACCTGTTGCAGGAGCGTTGTCAGGGCAGCCCAGTCAGCTGCACGGTCGGCATGTACCTCCTGCAAGCTTTCCTGCTGGAGGTTGTAAAACCGCTGCAGGGCTTGGTGTTGTTGCTCCTGCATCAGGGTCAGCTGCTGCACCAATTGGGAGACAGGGGAAGGCTCCATGATTGCGGAAGAGTTGTCCAAATTTTATCCCGGTTTTCGGCACCAGTGTAGCACGCCGATGTGCTTGGTTCAGAATAAATCTTGAAATACACTTCCGGGTTCTCGGTTTTCTTGCAGGCTTTATTATACAAACAAAAGAAACAACAAAAACGCTCTTCAAGAATCCCCCTCACGGATTCACCCCAAACACAACAAACTAAAATAACAAACTAACAGAATACCGAAATTAACAATTCAAATGGAAATTCTTCTGTAACGTTTTACCGGCGCCGACTCTCGCTTTCCCCGCTTCTTGGACGCCGTCCTCTCGCCGACCCCTCTCCCGATTTCCAGCACCTACTAAGGGATCACAGGTCATTAAATGCTGTTCACAATTAGCGTAATCCTCGGCTGGTGCTGGTGGGCGTGCCTGGACCTCTCCTGTTCGTGTTCTCAAGACAGACACGTTGCACAATCTCCATGTAACTTTAACACCAGTTAGGTAGCAACACAATTCCCTCAATACATCAACAGTTATCTAAAAGGTTCAAGCAACATTCAAGCAAGCAATTTCAGCGAGAAACACTCACTTTATCAAAATATGTGACCCAAAGCTAATAATGGCTCACCAAGTGGACAACAGTGGCAGTAGAATACCAGGTCTTCATTGGAGGGAAATTATTAGGTTGCTATCCCTGTCTACTCCCTGTCTATCTACCATAATGCATTGGTAAATGTAGACCATCCAAATCCTCTATATTAAATCTTTGAAATAAAGTTTGAAATACTCAAGTAGGTAAATACTCAACCTAATTTGGGTTTGAGTATGAAAATGTGTAATTGTCTAAAAATGCTAAGTTAAATAATGGGATGTTGATAGACTTTATTCCTAGAAGATTTTCAGAAAGATGAGACATAAAAACACATAATGAAGCACTTTCAAAGGGTCTCTGGTATAACAACAGTAAACAGTAACAATTACAAGACTAAGTCCAACTGTTTGGTGGGGATCAATATTAATAAAATAATAATAGTTTTAAAAATGGAATTTTGCATATTCTGCAAAAGGGGAAAAATGTCTGCTAACACCCACATTGCAATATCTGAAGTTCTGCTGGGGAGGTGGTCTCCAGTACCCTGTGCTTGGAGGCCTGAAAACAGTCGGAGAGCGGGGCGGTATTCATGTCAACACCATCTGCCAGCCTGGGAAGAACGACACGACAGGGCGGTAAATAGCTTGTTACCAACAAAAACATCTCCCTTTCGGAGAGGAGGGCAGTCACAGGTGTACCTTGTTTCACAAAGGCCTAATTCTGTGGGGGCTGTTTATGCAGAGCGAGGCCCACACAGTCATCAGCTGAATAGCACTCGTCCAAGAGTTGTGGAGACCGTGGTTTACCGTTCAATCAAATCACTGGGTGCCAGACTATAAAATGACATGTTATTATGGCATTATTATACACTGACGAAATGTCGCACAAAAAATGAATCTTGTCTGCTTTTTTGTGATCCCAGCAGAAGCAGATTTTTATGACTCGTATGAGGACGTATTTTGAGAATGATAATATTCTTTAGATCTCTCATTGATGTTGCCATTGTACCAGTGTTGTGACACGTGTAGGCAACTGTTGTTGTAAATCCTAATTGACAGGACTGTTTACAGGATACTATTTTCCTGTATGGAAGAATGCATAGAAACAAATTTTTTTTCAATCTTTTTTGATTCAATAAAAAAAAGCTCTTTTTTTAATTCTGAAAAAAAAAGGAAAGAAATTCTAATTCTAAAAAAATAAATGTCTGCAGTAATTCTATATCATTAGCCGTATGTACTGTACATCTTACAGCTGCGAAACAGGGAGAAGACTTGCCGAATAGGCAGGGAGAACCAATGCTCCTGCAAAGCCTGTTTCTCCCCCTTTAACCAGGTCATGACTACGCTGGTTGTACTGTCTGTGTACTTTCACAGGGGTTCTGAGACACCAGCAGCTAAGACTGTCACTGTGTGCGGCTCATACATTCCCTCTTTACCTAACGCCCGTCTCATTCTCATTTCCACAGATTACCACCCTTCACACCTCCGTGGAATTTAGCGTTCAGTTACCCCCACCCTTTTTGTTTCACATTACATCTTTTCTTTTCACCCATCTCTCCTCTGCTGATTTTTGTTCTTCCTATCCCACTCGTGTGCCTTGTGTTCCCACTCTCTCCATCGAATCAGAAAAGGTTTTTTTTTTTCATTTCTATGCATTCTTCCATACAGATAAATAGTATCCTGTAAACATTCCTGTCCATCAGGATTAACAAGCACAGTCGCCTACACTTCCCACGCGTCACAAAACCGGCACAAAGGCAACACTGACAAGAAATCAAAAGAATATTATCCTTCTGAAAATATGCCGTCACTGAGTCATAGAAATCAGCAGGGTTATGCGTTAAATATCTATGCATGTATGCACTTTCAGCCAGCTGATACATACTCAGTTATGTGATGTAGGGCTACTTAGCTGATGATTGCCCTGCTGAATATCCAAA
The DNA here is from genome assembly GCA_025775065.1 of Hiodon alosoides. NCBI lineage: Eukaryota > Metazoa > Chordata > Actinopteri > Hiodontiformes > Hiodontidae > Hiodon > Hiodon alosoides. The sequence goes on along the minus strand of JAOYSI010006652.1, from coordinate 41,379 downwards.
AATTCTGATTCCTATTACCTGATTACCTAACCTTGGGTTATTTAACATAAGTAGTAACTAGAGATGTCCATGTAGCATTGATTTAAAAAATCCTTTGAATCTGTGTGGCATCCTCAAACAGAAACACAGAAAGCTCTCTGCCCTTACTCAGTAATCAGAGCTATTCAGAACATGAGGTAGTTTTAAAGATAGAGAAAGCTGTCCACCTCATCTGGCCATATTTGGCCATGAGGGGTACACAAGGCTAACGGCTTGGGACTCAGCCCACTGGGGTCCAGCCGCAAGTCTCTGCGTCCCCCGCCAGGGGAGGAAGTGTCCCCTCCGTATTTTCCCGCTGCGCGGCTGGCTCCCCTCGCATACCTCTACCACATAAGGAAAGAGGAGATGGTAAGTCTGAGCCCACTCCTTACCCTGTGTTTTTGTTCCTGGTGAGATTGTTCGACACTGGAGGCAGGCTGGGTTCTGCTTTGCATCACCTGCTTTATGCAAGGCCAGCGCTGCCTTGTAAACCCTCAGCCAGTATGGGGGAGTCCCCCAATCTCAGCTATGCCTCTGCTGCCAAACCTGCTAATTCCAGACTGTTTTAGGGCATGTCTGTGCTTTTTAAAATCTGTTTCTGTGAATTAATTACATATCCATACTGTACTCTGAAATCTTTTGCAAAACTTTAAGATGACGGTTATCATGAATTCAAACTGAATTAAGTCAAATCACATCTTAAATATAGTAAATAATGTTGAATGCTGTTCAATTTAGTGAGTTCTGGTGCTTTTTTCTCACATTGTTTAAAAAAACACATCTTGGAACTAAATCTTGCAATGTCTATGATGATGGGTTATTTGACTAAAAGATACTTATTAGATAAACATGTCTAATCCCCAATATTAAAGGTAAGCTCTGCTGGTTGTATTAAATCACAGGGTGGTATAATATTGCAAATCTTGCTTCTACTACCTGAAGTACAATATGAAATGGTTTTATTTTGCATTCCCTTTTTTTGCTGTGCACCAAACACTCCCTGTTCCCAGCTCCCGGAAGCTACCCTCCCCACCCCGGGCTGAAGCAACCTCTGCATCTCCTGGCGGCAGTTTGTGAATAGAATCCAAAAGAGCTTATTATTTTCCCAAACGCACGGTGTCCGCTCCCTGCGGTCTTCCATCGATCGCGTCGCTCACACCCACGTCGCTCTGCCTCCTACGCTCCACCTTGCAGCGTAGCCCGAACTCTCTCTCTCTCTCAGATGGGAAGAGAACCACCAACGACCTGCTGCTGTCTCTAATGTTACATCCCTTAACAGAGTGGACAGTGATTAATTTTAATACCGCAGTCTTAGACTTGCAGGCAAGTCATCAAAAAAAAGTCATCAAAGAAAACCGACCATCCTTTAGTTCTTCTGAGGATTTAAACAGGAAGCATGTCTTTGAACACACACACATAGCCATGGCACCCTAAGACTTATGACTGCATGCTTGGGTTGTTTGTTAAGGTAGAACAATCCTACATGAAACCTTTTTAAAACCAAGAACGTATCCAACGTATCTTGTTGCCTTCTGCATAGCAGATTGACATATAACATATATATTATGACCGAAATCAAATTATTGATAAATGCCCCGAAATTCGATGTTATTCTAAGCTAAGATGTTTGCCAGCAACATCTCATATTGCTTGAGATGCTTAAACACTAGAATGAGAGTCCCAGCTCCATGTAGATGTATATTCTTTTGACCTTAATATGCTATTCTGTGTGACCAAATAGCTTCCATAAATTTTGTGGGTTTACTGCCTCGCTACTTCTAGCTGACAAAAGCCCAGCATACCCTTTTAGCTGCTTACTGTCTGATGCAGCTGTGACTGCCTACCTCTGTTGTGCTGTGTCTGTTTTTCATTCTCAGTTTTAGAGAAGAGACTGCTTTTCACCAACATCACTGCATAGCAATGTGTTGTGTGTGTGTGTGTGTGTGTGTGTGTGTGTGTGTATGCGCGTGTCTCTGCCATTTCCAGGCTCAATTATTTGATGGCTCTGGGCAAGCTGGCTCACAGTAGATGAATGTGGTTTACATGTTTCTACACTGCCCCCTTCTCCACCACCCACCCACCCACCACACAACGCCCCCTCAGCATACACACACCTTATTTTTTGCTGCAGTTCACCCCTCCCTCCTCTGAAATGAGTGGGAGGGAAGCCCCCAGGTTCTCCTGGCAACGCAATCGATAGATGAGTACAGGCTGCAGTTGTGGCTACCAAGGTCACCTTCATGCACAGAGAAGAGCGCAGGAGGGAGGGAGAGAGCGAGCAAGCGAGGTGGAGAGTAGATATGGTGAGGGAAGGCGGGGAACATGGACAGATAGACAAAGAGAGAGAGAGAGAGAGAGAGAGAGAGAGAGAGACTGTGAAGAGGATCAGGATTATCGAGCAATGTAAGGCGAAAGGCAGACAGGATAGTGATACTATAGTATAGAGATAGAGGGCAGAAAGTGAGTTCAGATGGATTTTAAGCGAGGGAAACAGACAGAGGCGGAAAAGGATGGACGGAGTGTGGAAGGGTGAGGAAGGAAAGAAAAGGAGGAAAGGAGAGAGGGAGGAAAAGAAGTGACAACAATAGTATGGAAAAAAAAGTGTTCCCTCCACACCGGGGCACAGCTGCCCTCCGCCCATACACACTGTTTCTCATGTAACAATTAGTCACTGCTGTTCATGGTTTAGGTGCTTAATGACTAGACGCTCTCCACAACGCCTGAGAGGGGGAGGGGAAAGAAAGGGACACTCTATGCATGTTTATTTAGGTGAGTCATGCAGAATACATAAAACACAATCATACAGACGAGTCAAATTTTAGAGTGCAGAGGAGTCATTAGGAAGCACCAAAAAAAAGTAGTTAAGATTGTGAAAATGTGTGAGTGGGGGCGGTTTGGTGTGCCAGTTATTGCTGCGCAGGTGTGAACTCAAAGCCCAGTTTATGGAGATTCTCAGGCCTAGGTTTGCTATCATGATAGCATGCACTGGAACTCATTACAGGGTGGGCTGACATGAATCTAGACTTGAAATGGAGCACCTCTTTATTGCTAAGTGTTAGGATAGGGCGACATATTGTCATGTTATTACTGTCTTTATGAAATTTGCAGATTGTCGTTTAATTCCTTTCCCAAGGACAATAGGATGGCTATTCCTCATATGGTGGTCTCTTATCTTATGACTGATAATGCTTAATCTAAAGCAGACACAGCTAACCCAGAAATCTCCAGGCAACGCTTCTCTAAACCTTTGCCTTTGCTGTCCAGGGAAGTCACATTTGACGCAAATGTACAATTCACTGTAATGATAGTGTGGGTAGATTTGGTCCTCGCACTGCTTGACTCAGAATCTCAAAGTGCTCATGCTAAATGAATGAACAAAAAATTCTGTAATAACAACCACAAAAAAACGAAAGAACAAAAAACAAACCCAGCTGTGGGTACATCTGAGGAGCTAATAGTTTTATTCCCTGATAGAAAACAAATATGGTCTGATGCAGTGGGTTGTTGAAAGTGATTGTACTGCCGAGGCCAGCAAAATATGTGCCTTCATTTTACTGAATACCAATGAAGCAACTCCTCTGGTAACTTTATTAAGATTAATTTACAATTATTAACAAAAGAACAGAAAAACAAACGGCTTTTATGGGGGCACGATCACAGTGCTACTAAGGAAAAGTAGGCAACGCCTGCCCCCATGTGGTGAGATAATGATCTGACTGCTAAATACAATGATCCGAAAAATACATCTTGATACTAAAGCACGCAAATTATATTTGTACTGGCTTCAAATACAATATCCTCGCATTAAAAATTTAAAAAAATCTATAAGTTCCCGTTTACAAGAGCAGACAAGAGGAAAATGTTATTTTTGGACTGTTCCATAAAATGGTAGTAGACACTGCGGTGTAAATTATCTAAAAGAGGTCATGCAGTTGATCATTTAGTCAGCACATTTGTTTATTTTAACACTGAAATTCTGATGTACAGATATCCCAGAAACAGAAACCATGCAGAAACTTTTCCTGTTCTTTAAAAAAAAATGTGTTGCTGGAGCTGTGGGTCTGCACGGACCAGACGACCAGAGGACCAGAGGTGTCCTGTCACGTCAGGCATCTCAGAGCAGGCGACCCACGGGCACACGGGGAAGGCAGGTGTAGGCCCCAGCGAAGCGGCTGATGTTAATGGGGTTGCCGTCCAGTCGCACGTCCTCCAGGGCACGGCGCAGGTAGTTTGGGTCATGGTAGTTACAAAAGGTGTCCACATGGAGACTCTGGATGTTGTTATACTGGGCAGGGGGAAAAGAGTTATGATAAAACTGACTAGTAGGCAGGCAGGGATGGTCAGCTGCCCAGAGGACAGGATGTACCATCATGAGTACCAATTAGTAGAAAGTACCAATGACTACAGACTACAAACATGTGTACAGAATCCCACTGCGTATGTATTTATAAAAAGGATATGTAGTAAAAGTAATTAGCTTTCTGATAATTTCTGGTTTAAAGAAAGCTAAATAAAAGTATAAACAGCTGTAGAGAAATATGTAATATACACACACACAGTTCATAGGCCTGGCTGTGTAATTCTTAGACTAGTCTGTACCTGCAGATGGAGCACACGAAGGCTTTCTGGCAAGGGAGAGGGAATATACTCCAGGTGGTTGTGGGACAGATAGAGAAACTCAAGGTGGGTCATGTCCTGTTGGAATAAACGTTAGAGGACAGTCCTGCAGTAATGCTGAGAGAGCATGGGGAAGCACCTGATGGGTTGCTCCAGCAGTCAATTCATTTGGTCATTTAGGGAGGACAGGAAAGACACTTAATTTTTTATGTGTACAGAATCTCAATTGAAGCAGGGTCTTATGCCGGGGAACTGGACCGAAGTCCTTTGAAATAGGGTGTGCATTTGGCAGGTTTGACAGATTCGAAAATGATCTGTTGCCTTCTCTCATCCTCTCCCAACAGTAGTGTTGCCACACACATTACTGGCATAATCACTTTATTAGTTCAACCAAGGTTTCAAATAAGCAACTGATCGCTCCATTGCAACAAAAACCAACTGCGAGGTGTTCCGCCAGGAAAAACCCCTGTTTACGCCTCTCTGACTCACCCTAAACCCCTCCAGGTGAAGGCCAGAACTCTCCAGCTTGTTGTTCCTGAGGTCGATGTGCCTGAGGGTGGCCGGCAGCTCAGGCAGCCCCCGCAGCCGGTTATTGGGCAGCAGCAGGTCCTGCAGCTCTGGCACCCCGCGCAGGGCATCTTCGTCGATCTCTGAGATCTGATTCGCTGTCAGATCGATCCGCTGTAGCTTGTCTGAAACAGACAGATCCAGAGTCTGGGTTTTAACCTAATCCTGCATTATACGTCCAATGTAAAAAAAAAAATATATATTTTTTTTAAATATAAGATGTGTCGCATGAAAACCATACATCTGATTACTAGCTTTTTAAAATATGCCTTGTTGACAGATTTAAGTATCGACAAGAACGACTTCCTGTCACAGGATCAATTTAAAACAAAATTTCTGGCATATTTCCATCAAACTCTTTGGTCAGAAGCCCATTCAAAATTATTAAAAGCATGTTCATGTGAAAAGTAGTTCTCAATAATACTTTTATATAAAACACAGAATTAAAAAATATAATTCAGTATCTTCAAAACTTTGGCACAAGAGGAAACGAAAACAATCAGCATAAAAAAATATAACAAAATTTGTTATAGAAATATGAGCATAAGGAAAAACTATTTCATTTTTATAGCCTGCTCTTCGGTTCCTTAGAAGATCAAATGGTACAATTTATCTAAGAGGCATCAATTGCCAGTAATTTTTGTCAAAGTGTAAATATACTCAAACTCCTGTAAAATGAATTTCAGCCTGTGAAGTAAAATTAATTTCCGCTCGCCCTTACTGAGGTTGACAAAGTCCTTGGCCTTGACTTGTCTGATCTTGTTAAACCGTGCATAGAAGTAGATGGTTTCCTTGGGCAGCGGCGGTATCTCTTCGAGGTCGGAATCATCGCAGTAGACACTGGTGCTGATGCACACACACAGCAGACAAGTGGGCATCCCTGAAGAGAAGAAAAAGTAGTTGGAATAATGTAGCTGTCACTGTTGCCACCAGAGGGAGCAGGTGTTTGACAAAGAGAGTTTGGAACTCATAATGTCACAATTTGACAGAGGCACATAACCTGCACCAGGACAAGCAACAGTTGTGTGATATCTGAGCACACATACCTACCTGAGAAGGAAGCTCTGCCAGCTCTGGTCATAACTGTAATCATGTGACGTCACACTCACCCAATCCGGTCTCAGGTCCAAACAGTCCTGGTCCCCCAAAATCAAGAGTAGGCGGCTCTCGGGCTTTGGTGGGCTTTGGGGGTAATGTCACCTCCTCTTCATGATCAGGGACCGGAATGTTGGAAGGTGGAGAGGATTCAGCGGGAGGGGGCGCCATAGTACCCACTTTAACCTGCTTACCAAGCAAAACCTAAAAATCACCTTTTCATACGAAGAAACCTGAGAAATCTCATCACTTAAGGAACATAAGACATCAAAGAAAGGCATGCTCTGTTATTCTAATCACGTTTTGCCCCACGCTTTAGAGCCCTCAGTCACCCATGCCCCACCGCCTCACCGCTTGGTTTAGGTCATCATAATCGTAGGCCTCGCCGTAGTTGTTCAGATCCAGGTTTTCCCAGTCAATCTCCCCATTGAGGTCATCATTATCCAGGTCAAAAGTGTCCACACCGGGTCCTCCGGGTGGAGCGCAAAGGGAGCACCCAAACAGGCTCACAACCAGCTGAAGAGCGAGGAGCGACGCCATCTTGTGGGGAGATTGGGGACGACAAGGATGTCAAAAGCCAGAACGAGAATTGGACACTTCCCGTTTGAAGTGCGCATTTTCTGTTCCATTGTTTTTAGACTTTGATTCTTTCCTTGCTGTATGGTGCTCTGGTGCCCATTGTATTGGATGTCTTGTTGTTTATGGAGGAAATCATTTGTACTGACTGTTTGGACTGATAAATCCATTCATCAAGAGAAAGAAATTTCAGCTCTGGTTAGAGGTTTCCTCTGAAAATGAATCAACATTCAACATTATTTTGAGTCTAGCAACGGATCTAAAATGGATAGGAAGTTTTCTCAATGAGGTCACCAAGCATTAATACCTGACATTGACCCATATTTAGTTTCAATCATACTATCGCAGAAAAGAGAGAAGGTAAAAAGAGAAGTAAAGGATAAATCCTTTAAGGCCTTGTGTGACCAGAGTTGCTGAACCAAATGGTAATTAAAGCACACTTAGTTACTTAGTGTTCACACCTGCATGTGATAGCGCATTCAAAGTACTGGAAAGAATGCTGAAAACTGAATGTTTGCTTTGAAAAAGCAGACATGAGTGTGTGACTGTGACTATAATAATAAATATACAAATACTGGGAGTTTTTTAAAGTTATAAACTTTTACACTAGAATTACAAGAGGCAATAAGAATAACCAAATATGGGAAAAGTATAAATGATCAAAACAAAGAAATAATATGAAAAATTAAATAATTTTAAAAAACGTATAAATAAAAACATTTTAAAGATTTTTCATACCATAATAAAATTCAAGATGTGTTTATAGAAAATACCTAGCATTTACGTAGGGTCCACACAATTTAGCCTACCAGAGGAAACTGGTTCATCCACCCTGTGGAGTCCTGAGTTCTCTCATGATGAAAATTGTATCATCAGCGTATAGAACAAAAATAATCAAATGTCAAAGCTTTTTTTTTTTTTTGGTTAAAGAAAGAGTTTAAGTAGCTTACCTTCCTCTCATG
>JAOYSI010006652.1:0-33444 GCA_025775065.1 Hiodon alosoides | reverse complement strand
TGCCTCTTGTCCCCAGTCATAGAAGCAGAAATCACTTGGGAATACACCCAAAGAAACATAGGAACATAACTCAAGAAGCGTACCTTCCTCTCATGTGCCTCTTGTCCCCAGTCATAGAAGCAGAAATCACTTGGGAATACACCCAAAGAAACATAGGAACATAACTCAAGAACCCTACCTTTCTCTCCTGTGCCTCTAGTCCCCAGTCAGGGAAGCTGAAATCTCTCGGGAAGGCGTATGGTGCAGCAAGTGCCTGATGTTCAGCTCCCCGAGGGAATGACACAAACAGACTTTTTTGTTCATCATTAGGAAGGTAAGGGGGAGCTACAGGGGAAAGTGAGTTCAATTGAGCTGCGTTTACTCAGCTGTCAGATACTTTCCCTTCTCGCTATTTGCTTCCGAAAAGGTCTACAAATAATGAGGTCTGCAGGGTTCAACATATTTTGAGAGTCACATAAGGTTGTAAAATAAATGTATTCCTATCGGACAATGCCTTGTAGTGGATATGTGGTGACATCCCCTCCTTTCTTTAATTATATTCGCTGTTACACACTTTTCTGCACCTCTGGAGATGATCACAGGTTAGACACTTTTCAATGTTGCATCCTTAATCTTAATGTAAAATTTCTTATACCTTTTAACATGTTTGTTTCACAGTTTAGTGCTAGATGTGATAGTGTAGTATAGTCATTTTATGTAAGTTACTAAATCTATATTTGATTTTACTGATAATTTTCATTGCTTTATTTAAAGTCTTTATATTTATTCCGTATGTCGCATTTGTGTTAATATAAAACTAATATAAAAATCAATTTTATATTAACACAAATGCGACAAAAAAAGAGGTCATAATGCAGGCTGAGCTACCATGGATTAATCTTTCAGTATTTTAGATTTTTAAACAGAGATAAAACATACCCATTCCCACTACGTGGATATGATGAGGCCATCTAATGGAAATTCGGCTATTACGGATTTATATAGTTAACTAACACCAAATCCAGCACATGTACCATGAGATTTGTTTCCCATGTGCTCCAGTCTGCTCTGCGGTTTATTTTCAATGGAGCCGCCGCAGACACAGGAGACCGGGGACTAACGGTACACGTGGACTCAATGTTACTGTTTGCTCACTGCCCAGCATTGCTAAGAGTTCAAATACATTTAACTGGGCCATGTCAGCATCGTTGCCCTCTACATTCTTACACTTGGAGTCCAATTAGTTGCGGCTCCTTTTTAATCTAGAAGAGAAAACTGCGGGAAAATGACAACTCTCTTTGTGTCCTCCTGCTTGGCTGTCACCTCAGTCTCTGAGCTAATCTAAACTAAAAAAAAGCTCCCTCCACAAAGCCCTCTCTGATTAAGTAAACTGGTTTCAGAAAACACACATTTATTTTTGTAACCAGGCTTCTTTTTTTCATTTGATACCACTAACATGTTCACAACCAGCACACAACAGATACGAATTTACTGAGGTCAGGTTTTGACTTACACATGACCGTGATAGAGAGTCTTGGTATTCATGCCTGACCTTAGTCTGACTACAATTATCCCACAGAATTACTAAATTATTCAAATTTACTGTGGATATATGGATATAAGGCCCTCAAACAGTTGCTAGACATGGTGGAAGACTGGGTCCAATTTTATGATATTTGAATGGTGCTGTTACAATGGTAATTAATACTTTCGTTAATACTAATTGATACAGGTAAAATGCATGAAGCGTTTGTTACATTATCTTGAAGTAGAACATCCAGCCTTATAACTAGCCTAATAAAATCAAAGTTGACATGGCTTTGAAAAAATTTCTCTCAACGCAGCTTGCTGGATATACACCTGTTTGTGATTTCATATTTAGGGCCCCCCATTGTGGAACAGTGTTCCCAGAGAAAAGGTTCTGCCAAAAGCTCCTATCCAGGAGAAAGGGAAAAAAAAATTTCCCTACATACCCGAGGTTGTCGTGCCTGGCAAGGGGAGGGGTTCGAGGGAGTGATGCGGGACCTCTGTGCAGACATGTGGGAAAGAAAACAACTGTGCCCCAAGCCTGCATCAGAGGTCACAGGAGAGTCTTCTCAAGTGCCCCTCACTGCCTGCCAAAAATCTTCTCCACCCCAGCCCTTTAATCAACGCTTTCCAGCTGCGTCTCCTAGAGCAAGAAAAGCCGGTAGGATTTTGTTCTGGAGCTAATACTTCTGTTTGTATTCTAACGTAGATGGATGGAATTAAAGAAAAAGGATTAGTAATATCACAATGTAAGGGTGTAATACATTCATGTTCATTATTGATTTTTTTTATTAAAGTTTGTTAAAAATATAACTGAAAAGCTAGTAAAAATAAAAAACAAAGCCATTCAGTAAGATTGAATCATTCTCTAGAAATAATTCATACTTTAGTTTTTAAAATAATTTCATTTTGCGGGCATTGTTATCTGAGATTACTGGCAGGCCTGCCATAGAATCAGAAGAACAGAAAAACAGTACAGGTACAACTAGAAACAAGCATATGTACAGAGTGCTATAGCAACCTGTCTAGGAGTGCCAAAATAGTTATTCCATCCAACAAATGTAAAACAAGGCAGGAAACAGACTGAAGGATAACCAGAATCATTTGTTCTTTATTTTATTTTTCTTCACATTAAACCACCAACGGAAATATGAATGATAAACCTATGTAAAGCGTCTTTGTGACATGGCAACATGTGAAAAGCGCTGTATAAAAATAAAATTGATTGATTGATTGATTGAAACCAAGAACTAAAATTTCACAATGAAAAGTTGTTTGACATTTATTTTTTTATTTTTTTCCTGGCATGCCCACCTATTTGAAATAGTTCACGAGCTGACCTCTGACCCGACCCTTGGCTCTCCTTAATGTGAACATCCACATTTTTTCGTCTTGAGGTGGGTCAGGACCACAATACTGATATTGTGGGAATGCCAACGGACTCACAGGAGAATGAAAATGGGAGGGGGTGGAGGGGAGCGGTTGAGCAAAGTCAAACACTGAAGAAAAAAGGGAGAATATAGAGAAAGAAGGATGGGCGGCTGGACTTCAGCTGGATGCATTGGAATGGTTAAACATTTTTTATATCTCTTGAGTGTCATGGTGTGTGAGTCCCTTAAATTTATTTTATTCAAAACCAACTATAAAGATACCTAATTTAGACCAAACTAATCTTAAGAGTTTTAGGCCTACCTTTTCTTTCTCAAACCTATTGCCCTTATAAACTCTTAAAATTTTGTTTTTATCATATTTTGGAGCTGTTTTAGTGCCAGTTCTTCGATCAGGGTATAGCGCTAAGATAGCACTTTTAAAGGTTGTAAATTAGATTTTTTGATAATAATATATTTTTTCATCTGATAATTACTTGGTGTCTGTTCTAGTTTTACTTGATCTGAATGCTGCCTTTGATACTATATACCACCATATCCTTCTGAAAAACCTTGAAACCTACATAGGCATAGAAGAGATGGCTCTCTCCTGATTTAATCCTATTTAATTAACAGAACTCAATTTGTGAAAATGAATAATGGTTTAGGCTGCGACAACATTAAACATTTGCCAACCCGCTAATCGCATTTAATAAAATTATATTCAATAGCATTTTCTTTCTTTTGTAAATATCTTACTTCACCTCATAAAATGAAAAAAAAAGCTTTAAAATAAAGTGTGGTAGGTTGGTTGTCAAAGTTTTAACTTGGTTAAACCAATTTTTAACCAGCCTTAGTTTCGGTTAAATGAGGTGTCCCAAATTGGTGTTGAGCCCCCTTCTGTTCTCCCTATATATGCTGTCTCTTGGAAACATTTATAAACATAAAATCAATGATCATCGTTACGCTGAAGACACCCAGTGAATTTTCATACCCTCTGTAGTTATAATATATAGCAGCATACAAAGAGCATAAGTGCAAATAATGCTGCCCAAATAAAAGCAAACCTCAGCCAGATGGAGTAGGACTACTAGTGGTAGTGCGACACACCTAGGTGATAAGGATGCAGAAAAGATTGTGCACGCCACTGTTACATCCAGACTACTATTATAATGGCATATTATTCGGTGGCTTAAGTAAGGTTGCAAATACAATACCAATTGTTGCAGTATGCACCTGCAAGAATTTTGATGTAAAAAATATAATATTTAAAGCTTCATTACATTGGCTGCCAATAGGCAGAATCAGGCAGAAAGTAAAAAAAAAGGTTTGAGTCAATACTTGCAGTAAGCAACTTTGGCAAATATTACAGTTGTGAGTCTATTAAGTTAACTCCTAATCATGTTTGCACATCTGGATCTTGCAATATTCTTCATGGCAAATATCTTTGGTATGTTTGGCTGACAACAACTTTAAAACCTTGCCAAAGATTACCAGTCTGGGCTTTGACAAGGCCATTGTGGGACATTTACTTTCTTGTTTTTAAGCCTCTCCAGAGTCACTTAGGCTGTATGTTTGGGGTCATTGTCCTGTTGGACGGTGAATCTCCCAGTTTAAAGTCTATTGTAGACTATTGTAGAAGTTTTCCTCAAGGAATTGGCTGCAGTTAGCAACAGTCCCTGCTGATGAATAGAATCCCCATAGTATGAATCCGCCACAACCATGCTTTACAGCTTATAGGTTTTACTTTATTTCAGTCTGAATGATCAACTTTTGACTAACACTTTACAAATTATGCATACAGGGTGGACAAGTTATGAGCGCAGAGATGAGATGGTGCAATAGCTAGCCTAGCATCAGTGGGAATGGATACTTCAATTATTTTTAATCACATTCATTAAATACTGAGTAGTCAGGCATATGCATGGCTATTGCTTTGACGTTAGTTTATTTAGATTTATCTAATATAAATGAGTTCTTCTAGGATATAACTTTTTTTTTTTTTACTCTTCTTAGCTCTATCTAGACCATAAGTTAGGGAAATAGGGTGTGCAATGGTTGTAATCAATTATTATTATTATTTTTTTATTAGAATTTGTAGTTTTCAAATTCCCCATTTTGTAATTATGATTAACTTTGGTTGTTGCAAAGAAATTGACATATGATGAGAACCCTCTTGCCATCCAAAAGTTTTGAAGAACTGTTACGTCATGCCTGAAGAAAACATTCAAACATGTTGCCAGTATATTACACGCTAATAGAGCTGCACGGGCAGCCTCCCGGGTGGCATCCTTACCAGATGCCCAAACCAACTCAACTGGCTCCTCTTGATCCAGAGAAGTAGTGGCTCTACTCTGAGGTGCTCCCAGATTTCGGAGCTCCTCACCCTATCCCAAAGGGGGAGTCCAGCAACCCTGGGATGCAACCTAATTTCTGCCACTTGTTCCCACAATTTCGTCTTTTCGGTAAAGGACTCACCTTTACCACCACGGACCAATAGAGCACCCGCAGTACTGCTAACGCTGCAGCGATCCGCCTGCTAATCTCACACTCCCCCTTTCCATCACTCATGAACCAAAACCCAGAGGTACTTAAACTCCTTCACTAAGGGCAGCTGCTCCCCCCTAACCTGGAGTGAGCAAACCACTCTTTTCCAAGAGAGAACCATGGCCACAGACTTGGAGGTGCTGATTCTCATCCCAAAAGCGTTTTTTGACTTAACACTGAGAATACGTAAAGTAAGTTAGTTTAAGTAAATATGGATAACACAAAAATTAGTTGGATGTGTCTTAGCTCCCAGCTTCAGTTTAGAACACTGGTCCATTGCATAAAAAAAAAAAAAAGAATCAATGTTCTACACAAAATGTAATCTTCTACCCCATAAGCAAAGTGTACTGTACTGTAAGTAAAATCAACTGCACTCACAGATGTTGCCTTTTCTTTCAATTTACTAGCCCCAATTTGTGAAACACAATCTACTCTTTGGCTGGCAACAAATGAAAAAATTGACAACTATAAGGCTCTGCCTTCCATTATGCACAGTTTTATTCTGTGAGAAATCTAGATGACCAAGGGCTAATGACACTAATCCCTAAAAGCGGAGACAAATTTATTCCAATAATTACATAGGCATTCATATGAGCAGTTATATGGGGAAAGTATTGGGAAAATATACTGGGTATTTTGTATGAGGCAATGTATACTGAGAATAAGTGTGGTGTAAAAAATGGAAACCAAAGAACATCATTGAATGAAGGAATTTGGGTGAGTATGACAGGGTGGTACTGTTAAAAATCGACATCACTGACCTGGCTACGGCGTTGGAACAATCTACAGTCTGGGGGTCCTGCTGCCCCCATGGAACAAGGCAGGGGTGTCAAATTAACACCAGGGAGCTTCAGAACACCGCCGGAAAAAAACAAACAGCCCAAGAGATCGGAACAATTAAAATCTCATAATAATTTACCCTAGCAGAATATTTGATCAGGGACAAAAACACAAAAATAGACAGATCCTGACCAATTTCAGACTTTCAGAATTTTTTATGCCATTGAAACTGACAGGCATTAAACAATCTGAGATATGAAGTCAAGGCTCAGATGCATTTCCTGTTTAATTTTCCACTATATAAGCTAATCAGGGACACGTACTTCACCAAACTTGCCACAACCGTTCAGCTGCTCTAAAACTGCAGCTTTGTTAGGAGAGGAGCAGCAGATAGATCAGCTGGCTGTCCAATACATAGCTGCCTGTAATACCCACAAAGACAGACAGAGGAGTACGAGGACCATGCACTTATGTGCACCCATTTCAAATGTAAACATACAGAGGGTGGAAAGGAGAGGGGGTGGGGTTGTTGTATTGTAATGTCTAGAGTGTTTTTGATGTTCATTGTTCATCTGCTTTGGCAGATCATCATTTAATTTTATCATGTCAATAAAGCACTTTTTGAGTATGAGAAGACATGAGCCAGCACATTAGATTGTGCATGCTGGGTTGCACGAGCAAGAAAGCTGGGAGACATTAGCAAAGAGCCAATGCAGTCAATGCAGGATGGGCATCATGTGATGACAGGAAGGGGTAAAAGTGAGGAGGTCTGCATAGTTCTAGACATGCTGCAGTCTGTCAAGTAATGTAAAGGGTAAGTCAAAGGGAATTGCAATAATCAAAACGGAATGCTGTGGGGTGGGGCATGGCCCCTTTGCGCACTTTACCCAAACATCAAATTGTGAGGTGCATTCCAGGCAGTATATGGTCGTTTTACCCCCTTAGTATTTCTGCGAAGTAAGCAGTAAATCAGTAAATCACTCCGTTGCCTAGTAAATACTTGTGTGGAATGTTTAATAGCCTGGCTATTATGGTATGTTACCTTGGTGTCTTAAAAAATGGTTGTGCAGTCTCAGTCTTGGTACAAGGCTGCGGACAGCTGGTTGAGAGTTTTCTGTTACTCACATAAGTTTCCTGATCGTAACTTTTTGGCCCCTGCAGCGGCATGGACAATGAACGTTTAAGAGCTGCCTCTCCCATGGTTGAGAATGGAAATACTTTGTTGCCACAAAGCCGAAATGGAAGAGAGCAGTATTCTACTATATCAAACTGGTGGATAAACTCTTTAAATCAGCATACAGATAGACTCTGTCAATAAAAACAATCAAAACAATGTTATATTTGCCCTGTAATTAACAGCACTTTGCCATTCAAAATCCTCCTTTTTTTCCCCACAAGGTGCTGCAATTTGGCGCCTGGTCAGAATTGTTAATCTAATTGTTATACAATGTGGCGATAACCCGACTACGTCATCTGGTGGTGACTGAGCACCAGGCACTCAGATTCGAAGAAGTGACCAACTGGGAATACACCACAAGGACCAAGTACACAGGGAAAGGTTTATTACCTTCTTAGGGTTAAAAGTCAGTCCACTCCAATCCTGAATAGATTTCCTCCTTCAAAAGTGTAAATTCCAAAAAGGTAAAATACAGGTGAGGCCAAACACTAAAGTCCAGATTTTACATACTTTCCGTTCTTTTAAGGATTAAGTGCCAGTTCAGTCCATGATCCAGTACAGATTTTTCTCCTTAAAAGTGCATCACAATATCTCACGTGTTTCAGTACTCCAATCCAAGTTTCCCACAAACCTCTGTTTTTCCAGTGCTCCGGTCAGCGTTTTCTCAACAACCTCAGAATTTGCACACGTTCAACCGTCTTTCAAAGCGATCTCCTTCCAGGTCGTCCTGGTCATTCTGTTCTTCCTGCTCGTTCTCCCCGATCTGCCTGTGCCTCTTTCTTCCTTGTTGTTAGCTAGCTGCTTCAGAATATACTCAGTTCCTGGTCAGATTCCAAAAAATGTTAATTATCCCACAAAAGATTTTACCTGAAATCTCACACAGTCATCTCAATTCTCATGATTGTGTCTTCGAATTAAGACATCAAGGTTATCATCATCGGCTGGCCATCTCCCCGTGCATTTCTTAACACTTGCGTGCCAGGTAAGTGAAAAACAAAAACACATGTGAAACCAAAATACACACACACACACACACACGCACACACACTCACACACACACACACACACACACATACACACAGGGTAACAGCGGTTATCCATTATCTCATAACACTCTCCCCCACTTGTCTGTGTATATCCCACTAGTGGGTGGACTTCCCACTATGAGGATGTAATCACTCGCCGAACTGAGAAGGGGGCTTTCCCAGATTTTCCTGCACAGATTGTCTGGGTACTTTCCCCTGTTCTTGGGCATCGTTTCAGCCATTCTTCTTACAGTTCCATAACACCAGCCATTGATATGCCATTGTGGCCTCCACCAGTTCGTTCTCAGATTCTGAATGGGCTGTCCTTACCTTCTGGGCGAACTCCGCGTGTTCCCTAGCTCCGGCTGGTCAGCCACCACATAGATCTGTTCCTCCCAATGCGGGGCCAACTTCCCCTAGTCAGCTTGACGTGTGGTATGTACCAGCACTCTCTCTCCTGGGAGTAGAGCAATAGTTTGGGTCAGCCTCTGCCAGGTTGGAAACATTAAAGGGAAATTGAGGGTTTCCAATCCCACATGGTTGGTATGGAATCCTAAGGTGGCTGGCAGCTAGAAATAATACACCTAATTGGCAAGAAATTAACAGCTGAGGTGAATCAAATGTAGAGAGGGAGGTGTCATACATTTATACTTTTATACATTATACTCATTATCATGTCTGGTATCATGAACAAATCAGAGACATTTATTTAAGTTGATATGAGATGACATCGCCTTAATTTAGGAAATTACAGCATGCTCTACCAGACTATGACCTTTCAAAACTATAATTTTCTGTACAGAGGTACTTTATTTATTTATGCGCGTATGCAGTTCGGGAATATTCGGGAAAACACATGTCTTTTGCAGGGCTATGCACCAATGGATTTATTTCGAACGAAAAACCCCAAACACGGTAAACTGAAAATAACAAACGAAAATAACAACTGAAAAGAAGAGGGGCAGCTGGTGGTGTAGTGGTTAAGGTAGTAGGCTTGTGACTGAAAGGTTTACAGTTCAAATACACCCCAGCTGTTGTACTCTTGAGAAAGGTACTTTAATTCCCTCTGTAAAATATCCAGTTGTGTAAATGGAAGAATGTAGAAATGTAACCGCTGTAAGTTGCTTTGGATAAAAGAAAAAATGTAAAATGAAGAATTGCAGATAAATCCTTCTCTTTAGGACATGAGTCACTCTCATGGATCCACCGTCTCCACTCAGCTTTTAGATAAGTGATTGTTTTCTGGCAGGTTTCTCCTCTCACTGGTTCCTCTTCTCTCAATCCCAGCACCTACTGAGGGGTGGCAAGCTGTTTGTAATTACTTTGATCCTTAAGCGGTGGCAATGGGCGTGCCCAAACCTCTCCTGCACCTGTTCGCGAGACGGATGTGTGGCACCCCCTGCACCAGAATGACAGTGGGGTTTGTTCTGCACACAGCCCCGCCCCCCCACCTGGGAGAGGAAGTCAGCCGCAAAGCCCCAGGCCAGTGGACCACCCGGTATTGAAAAGGGTGATCCTAGAGTGTCTTTCATTCGGTGGGGCCACTGGATTGGGGCATAGTCGGTGTCCAGAAGGAACCGGCGACCCAACAGCTAGAACTGCAGAGTCAGGACAAGCCATTTAAATGGAGGGGCACTCCTGCTCATTGGTGCTGAACCGACCCTCCCTGGGGGAGAATATCCTGCTGATATAGATGACAGGATTCTCCACCCCTTCCACCTCCTGGGTCAGCACAGCACAGTCTGTCAGTAACACAAACGCTTTGGAGAAGTCAGGGTTAACAAGCACAGGTCCCACACACAGAGCCGCTTTAATTGCCATGAACGCCCTCTGGCACTGCTC
Organism: Hiodon alosoides; assembly: GCA_025775065.1. Lineage (NCBI taxonomy): Eukaryota > Metazoa > Chordata > Actinopteri > Hiodontiformes > Hiodontidae > Hiodon > Hiodon alosoides. The sequence goes on along the minus strand of JAOYSI010006652.1, from coordinate 23,200 downwards.
CGTCCACCGGACTGGGTCTGGACCCCCCTTTTGGTGAGGTCCCTCAAAGGGCAGGCCAGGTTGGCTTAGTTGGGAATGAACCGCCGATAGTACCCAGCCAACCCGAGGAAAGATTTCACCTGTTTTTTAGACTTAGGCGGAGGACAGGTTTTGTTTGCAGTTCTAGACTGCAGTTTTCTCAATGAGGGGTCGAATTTGGCCCACACCTGAGAGGAAACCCAGATACTGTACCTCCCTCTGCCAAATCGCACATTTGCTGGGATTCGCTGTGAGCCCAACCCCCGTCAAAGCACCCAGGACCGCTTGTAAATAACAATGTCACCAAGGTAGGCAGCGGCATACTCACTGGAGCACGCGGTCTATGAGCCTCTGGAAGGTGGCTGGCACTCCGTGAAGCCGAAAAGGCAAAGTGACAAACTGGTGCAAACCAAACAGAGTGGAGAACGCTGTTTATTCCTTGGACATCGGAGGAAGGGGAATCTGCCAATAGCCCTTGGTCAAATCCAATGTCGAGTAAAAACAAGCAGTGCCCAACTGATCAAACAGCTCATCCACCCTAGGCAAGTCTACCAAAGCATCTCTGATGTATACAGGCAGACATGGCTTTCTTATAGGCCAGCATCAAAGACAAACAGGGTGGGTCGACAATTTGCATACAGCACAAATAGATTTTACACAATGTTTACAGAACAATGGGCAAGGTGCTACCACATAGTGATAGCAAGGGATAACTAAATTGAAGGGGGTAAAGAACCTGGCACCCAGGGTCATTTAGCAGCATGCCAGTGAGGCCCCGGGTCTGGCCTCCACCCTCCCCTCTGGGAAGAGTTATCTTTAAACACACGGGAACAGGGTGACTTAACAAAAAGTAGAGGGGCAATGAAACCCTTTAGGGAAATTATAGAGTTATATTTTTACACTATAGAGCATTTCCTCCAGTATATTCTTCCGCACTATGATTACCACCATTTCCAGCATTTTCTCCCCGCAGTACTGTTTTTATAGTGTAAAACCAGAACTTTATAGCCCGGGTCAAATGTGTGCAAGTGAGCCCCTCGGTTTTAAGCAATGCTTTGTCTACCTTGGGCTATGAGAAAATCTCCCAGAGAGTGCAGTCATCCATTGAAATTTGTTCTTACTGTTCATGTTAATTAACTTCATGTTAATTAATTTTGTGTTCCCGGTCAAAAATGACCGCCCCATTATAGCTGATTATAAATCCATAATAATACATATATTATCACCTAAGGTTGTGTTACATCTTTTTTATCAACTTAAGTTCTTGTGAACAATACAAGTTTTGAACTTCTATTTGCTATGTATGGCCTGTAGGCCTCATTGACCTGAGCTCATACAACTCATTTTTGATTAAAAAAAGCATAATGCATGGATTATTTTGACTATAACAAATACTAAGATTAAACATATTGTGCTATTTAACACAGGCTACTTTGTGTCAAAGTTTAATAAGGACATTTTAAATGGTTTTTAAATTTAAATTAAAAAAAAAATTTAAACAGTGGCACAAAATAATATCTGTTATGTTCCCGGTCAAAACTGACCGGTATGATTTTATTAGTAAAAAAGGGACATAGGCCCAAAACTACACATGAAAAATGTACCATATTACAAAATTTATGTCTGAAGACATTAAAGAATGAAAGTAACCATAACAGTATTACTTACAAAAGCATTAAAATGTTCACAATCTGTCAATCAGAGGTGGTTGTTGCATGTGCCTTGCAAATATATATGCACTGCATTTATGGTACATAATAATCTCTTGGTGCACACAGATTGCACCGACTTCCCGTGGGTGGAAAGATTCTACTGGGAAAAGGTTCCCGTGGGGAAATTAATCTATTTTGGAAAGGTTCCCGTGGGGGTTGCCATGGAAGCCAAGAAAGGGAACGAGGTGTGTGTGCGTGTATGTGTGTGTGTGTGTGTGTGTGTGTGCTAAAACACCTGCATGTGGGGGTCTGGGATAGGAAGTGTGTCCATTTGATGAATAACCATGTGCTTAAGATCAATTTTTACACTAATTATAGTCTCACCCATTGATTTGAACTTTTGGTCATTTTTGACCAGGAACCCCACAGGTGTACAAAAGTTAAATAAAACCTCCAAAATATTATGAAAATCACCAAAATTTATTTTGTGTGTTCGGATGCCCTGTGTGGACAAAGTCATGGAAACTTATGACAATCAGATAAAAATTAACTACATTTTTCAGAGAGAAAACTTGTACATTGGTCAAATTGGACCGGAACACCACAGGAGGGTTAAAACAGCCGTCTACCATACAACTCGAAGGGGGAAAACCAAGGACTAGGGAACCTCCTGCACTGAGAACAACAGATAGTCAGTAATCTTATTCAAATTCCACTTGTTATCTTCTACAAACTGAACCAGCATGTTTTTTTATTGTGCGTTAAACCATCAACCCATCAGTCTGCGGGTGGTAGATATTGGTTTTAACCGGCTTTATTCTGCAAAGTTTATACAACTCCTTCTATGTCTGTGACATAAATGCTATGCCTGGTTTGTGAGTATTTCTTTTGGGAAACCAATTTGGGTGTACCTGTATAATCAGGCATCCACAACACTTTTCATCAGCTTTGTGGAGGGGAAATGCTTCTGAATATTGAGATGCAAAACCAACTGTGATTAATATGAAGTCCAGGTGCATTTTTGTTGAATGGACCAACGAGATCCATGTCAATTTATTTAAAGTGATCTCTATTTATGGTATGGGGCACAATGGTGCTTTTGGAATGGCTGGCTGTTTAATTTTTTTTGACACTCAGAATGAATAGCCAACAGAATAGATATGTCTTGAGCTAAAGAGAAGGATTTGTCTGCCCCTTGAAGAACAGCAAAAAAAAGTTCTGTTTTTCTATAGACAATAACATTTTATGACATCAACATGTGGTACACCCCTCATGACTATGCATTTCCCTAAAGCCCCTTTATTAGTTACTATCAATCAAGGGGATAAAGGGAAATGTTACAACCTCCAAAATAACCATTCGATACTTTAAATATAGGGGTTAGCTGTCGCTATCTGCTTTTACATACCGTTTGTCACAGTTTAAAAACAAGACACAAGATGTTTGTATAGAGTTCAAAAAGTTTTCTTACCTTGACAATTTAGATAGGAGCTATATACCACATACTAGGTACTAGGCCATATACCACAAGGATGGAGGCCAGAACATACCATTGTTGAACTTTGCCATTGTTAAATTCATACTGACGTAGAATCTTCAACAGAGAATAAAACACAATAGGTCCTCTAAAACATTATAAGTACCACATATTTCAACACTAACTCCTAACATATTTTCAAGAGTAAATAATAAAACATATCATAATAAAACATGGTTGAACATAAGTTTTCCTTCACAATTGATTTTGGGATATCTGTTTTCTGAGCTTTACATTGGGATATAATATGTCCTATCATGCCTGTACAATGGCTGATCTTTTACCCTCTTACAAATTGATTGAGTGGAACTTCTTCCCACTTTTGGCAACTAAAAACCGCCAAAGGACATGTGGGTTACATGTGAGTTGAATTCATCAGCTTTTAGGCATCGTTTATGGGTAAAATATACAACATGGATAATTTGTGCTTTCTTTACAGTTTAGTCATACTTGGGCTTGACTTCAGAAATTACATAGAGAATTAATACTTATAGATAAATGCTTCAAACTTCTTGGACAGGTCCCTAAGTGGAACATCTAGTGGAACCCAGTGATTTGTTAATCCTTCACGATCTATTTCTTTTACCCTTTGTTGAAAGGTTGAAAACAACTGAGAACCCATTGTCTGTCACAACTTACCATTAGCTAGCCCTAATAACTATGGCTTAGTAACACCAAGATTCCTTAGGCTAGTGTGGGCGGTAAGCCAACCTGGTTTACTGATCAATGAGAGACTCACATCCGTTGAATTGTAGAGGAAGCCCAAAGGGGAGGACGGATAGCACAGCTGAGGGGTTACAGAGACTCATACCCTAAAAGGACCTTAGTGTACCTTGAGTGTGGTCCCACGGATGGTAATCACACTCAGGTGCCAAAAATCAAAGACTTTTTAATTAATAGACGCTTTATTAATATTTGATGTTGTTTAAACCTGTTTGTGGGTTTTTTTTGTTTTGTTTTGTTGTCGGTTTGTTTTCATTTATTGTGTTTAAATTATTACAATAGTGCAGAATAAAAGGCATTTAAAGATACTGCTGACTGTACTAGCGTGATAACTGCTGCGCTTTACAGTGGGGATGAAACCTCGGAATCGGTTCTTCTGTCGTCGTTTTTTTTTGGGGGGATTTGTCCCCAAAAGGGGGGGTATGCTTCTCCATACTTCTCTATCCTCTCACTTTGTACAACAGCTGACCAAGATCCAGGAGCAGCAGCACGAGGCCCTCCAACATCTCTTTGATGCGTAGAAGGAGGAATGGTGGGAAAACCATGCTGCCAACTGATTGAATGGCAAGTTTGGAAAGTCGTTGGTCCTTTCAAGAAAAAGGGACATCGGTTCCTGTTAGTTGTAGTAGATTATGCAACCCGATATCCAGGAGTTTTTCCCCTCCGCAACGGAGAGGCAAAGTATGTGGCAGATACCTTGTTATTACTTTTCACCCAGGTCGGCTTTCCTAAAGAAATAATCAGAATCAGGTTCAGTTTTTGTTGGAGTTCCCAAGCTAGCAAAGCTGTACAATCTGTACGCACTTTTGACCCGAGGCGAGAAGGTCCTGGTATTGCTCCTCATCTCCAGGGCCAAATTACTGGCTCAGTGGCAAGGACCCTTCGAGGTCGCGTGGCACATAGGGATGTTGACTATGAGGTGGTGCACTCAGACAAGAGGGGGACATGACGAATTTATCATGTCAACCTCCTGAAAAGGTGGAGGTTAATGCTTTCAAATCTCTCCAGGTTTCCCTAGGTAACCAGCTGTCTGCTACCCAAAAGGGGGAAGTACAGAGGTTGTTCGCGGATGTGTTTTCCCCCCTGTTGGGTAGCATTAACCTCATAGAACAGCACAGACATTCCGCAGTGGATACGGTCGTTCGAACACGGCCGTATTGTATTCCCCAACCCTTGTTGTATTTTATTCCCCATTTCTTCGTGGGAAGAAACTGTCAGGGAAATATACTCCTTGAGACACCACGACCCCACAGATGAGCGTTTATGGCACCCGGACCCTGTCTATTCCCAGAATAGAACGACTGCAACAATCTGAGTGTATATGCAAGCTCTTCGTGTTTATTAAATTTGCAGCTGGGAACGGCAGTCTTACCCACTACTCTTCCAAAATTACACTGGCATAAGCACAGTTTAATATAGGCTTTCTTAACAATGTTAGTACTTTTCCACCACGCAGGGTGTTTTTACATACTTTGTTAGCAGACACACATGTGCACATTCTCTTTTATGGCTAACATCTGCTGAGAAGCCAGCTTCCTTCCCACAGAATTATATTGAAGATTTCTTTAACCACATTGATCAGTAAAACAGAGAGTTATGATATATCAAAAAAGCAGTTTCAAAATTTTCCCTTACAAAATGTAGAAAATGTTGGAGATCGGCTTACACCAGTTTGTGACTTTGTCATTTGGGCTCCACGGAGTGCCCGCTACTGGTCTCATCCTCGTTGTCATCGTCATTTTCAGCAATGATTAGGAGCAGGATGTGTGCCATCCACATACCTTACTGAGCACTGTGTGAGGTGTGGGCCTCACAGCTTACCCCGGCAAATGTGCGATTGAACGAAGGGAGGTAAGACATCTGGGCTTCCTCTTGGGCAAGGGCAAATCTGGCCTTAAATTAACAAAACTGCGGCTGTGGTCGTCTCTCCCCCTCCCAAAAAAAACCCAGATAAGGTCATTCCTCGGGCTGGCAGGGTATTACCGCCCATTTATTCCTTGGTTTGCAGATCTGGCCAGTCCCTTGACAGACCTCACCAAAAAGAGAAGTCCAGACCTGGTCCAATAAATGGAGCAGTGCCAGACGGCTTTTGCTACCATCAAAGATGGTCTGTGTGGGGGCCTGGTACTTCTTAACCGTGAATTCTCTCGCCCTTTTGTCTTGCAGACGGAGGCATTGGAGCAGGGTCTCGGGGGCCAGGCAGACCCAGGAGGTGGATGTGGTGGAGCATCTGGTCGTGTAAATTAGCTGGAAGCTCACACCCCGGGAAGGACGATACAGCCCCATTGAGCGCAAGTGCCTCACTATCAAATGGGGTGTACTGACCCTGCGGTAATAACTGCTGGGCTGCCGGTTTACACTGGTCACCGACCATGCCCCGTTTTGCTGGTTACATATGACAATCTAAATACCGCCGTGATCCCTGCTGCGGGATGCCTATTTTGCAACAGTTTAATTTTGCTCTCCAGCTCTAGTATTTGCATGGTACAGGTATACTAGTGTAAACAAGGCTTTATTTATGACTTCATCCATTGTGTGCCCCCAAACTCCACCCAAGCCTTATCCTAACTTGTAAAATTAAAGGATATGACAGAATTCCCTTTTTTAAACTAAGAAAAAAATATAGACATTCATCCATGATATTTACCATTGTGATGCCAATTGTATTGCATAATCAATAAATTGGCCCTATAGAAGTCACTAAGGGTTGATATGACTCTTACAGATATGTGTAGCAACTTAAATTTTTAGCCAGTTTGACAGACCTTTGCGAAAATTTCTGTTACAATAATGGCAAAAAAAAAAATCTTTTTTAAACCAATCAAATAAAAACTTTATAAAGTTTATAAAAACTGAATATTTACATGCTGAACCTGCATCATTCCTCCCTTTTTGTGTGTGTTGATGTCTCTGTTGGGTCCTCCTGTACCTCACTAAATTCTGGATTGTTTGGATGTTTTAGACTCCTGCTGCAAGAGCAGTTTTATGTTTCTATCCATAATAGAATTGCACAGCATCTCGATAAAATGAATCAACTATTAAAGCAAATGAATGTTAAAACAAACTTTAAACGTATCTCCAACAGTTCTAGACAAACAGCCATTGCCAAAGAGGACATAAGATATTTTCAAGTTTAGGTTTAGGTATCCCAAATAGAGTTCTCATATGTGGGCCACACCCTCAGTTGACCTTCATATAAATGAATATCGGAGTTTTATTGGGAATGGCTTAGGATTTTCTTTCCAATATGCCTACAGACATGTGGGGGGATTCCAGAGCAATGGTGTGGTCATGGAGATGAAAACCGCAATGTCTAAATAATACATAAAACAAAAGCATATCTACAAGCAATGGGCAAAAAGAAACACCAAATTACGTTTCATCTTTAGAAGCCCTTACAGTGTTGCATGTAATTAGAATGTTTTCACCATTAGAAAGTATATATATCAATATCTACCAATATCTGCTTCATACACGGATTCAGTAAGCTACCAAAGAAAATATACATGTTTAAGCCATTACACTAAAGCACACGCGTACAGTAAAGCTCCCATGTATAATTTTGATGTTCCCAGTTTTCAGTAAAGTAAACATTAGCTAACTATATCTACAGAGGTTCACATCAATCAAGTGATCACAGGGTATTTGTTATGTGTGCACATGCGACGAAGTAAAAAAATAAAAGGACAGAATAAAATAATAAAACAATGTCTGAGTAGGGAGAAACAATTGTAAAACATGTAACTGTGTGTTCTGAATCCACATTGAATGTTAAATCTACATAGAACTTTTATTCCAAGAGTATTTTCAAAGGATGGATATAAAGGGCAATAATAGAGAAAGGGCAAAAAGAGACAGATTTTCCATTACTGTGATAAATACTTTGTTTTCTATTAATTATTAGTATAGCCTGAGCTTAATTTCAAAATCTCTCCTTGTCCCCCTCTTGTGAACTGCACATAGATGTAATAAAGTTTTTTTTTTAATGTTTACGTTTTGTGTGTAGAAGAATTGTCAAAATATGTATAATATCAAATTTAAAAATAATAAAAAACAGAAAGGCACAATAGCTGTTAAGAAAGCACTGCACAAAAGGTAATCCGGCACTGGCAACCATGATAACATCACACCTTTTATAATTTAAAATTGTCAACAATTAATTATATATTGTTAATGTCTTTTATTTGACAATTATCTATCCAAGACCTTATTATTCTTAAGAAACTTTAGTTAATGACAATGCGGCTTTTTAATGTTAAAGCTGTTTGCAAATGATGGAATTGTAGTAGCTTCAAGTATGTTAAATTATGAGTCATTGCAATGGTTAAGAGAAACCACTACAATGATAATAAGCATTTAAAAATTTTAGGACCATACTGAACTTGAATTTATTATTGAAATTAGTTATTGGTGCCCACAATTATTTATGTTGTTTTTGGTAGGGTGTGTGTATTAGAGGTTTTAGACACTGCCCAACACTGTAGACAGTAAAATTATGATAAGAGAGTAAAGTCACTATATTCAGGGAAATTTTGGAAAGAAGCTCAATATTGGCTTGTTTTTCCCCATTCGTGGGTAAACTCCAAATCTTATCAATAATTACTTGTAAAAGAATGTGAAATAACCAGATACTTGGATTGGATCTGGTTGGATTTCATGTATCAAATACAGTAAATTTAGTAAGCACCTGACTAACTGTGTTGAAATCCACTATGAAAACGGCCATGAGAACAAGCAAGTAAAAAATACAAAAGATTACAATTTTCCTTAATGACACCCCCTATACTGCCTGTAAATCTGTTGTTTTGCGCGTAGAGGTCAGTGTTTGCACGAGGTCAAAGTTTAAATAATTTTAACTTTGAGCGCCAGTTCGCCGATCAAACTCACCTCAAGGTTGGGCGCAGACTCCGAAACTGACTGCTATGCTACCTCCAGTGGAAAACACGTATATGAAGTCGCTTATATGGAAACTAAAACTTTTTTCCCCACATTGAATTCCCCTCAGAGAAACGGTGACACCACAGTTTGGTGCTTCTTTCCCTTGTGTGGTATGCAAGGTAATCAGACACGCAATCTTTAGGTGTCAAAAAGTGGCTCCACAGTTAAATCATGCTTAGCAAATTATATTAATTGAAACTGTATAGGGGCCTGTGAAACAGGTTAATCAGGCCACATACACAGTAAAAATACTTTATAACTAAAACCCATAGGTCCCTCCTCTGTTAAAGCAAATTGAAAAGCAATAAGGTGTTTTTGTTCTTTAATAATAGGGGGAAGACTAGATCATCCTAATGGCCAATCTGGAATGAGCAAAAACAGATTTTATGTTTACTAATTTTAAAAGATGCGTCCCAATAACCATACTGATTTAATAACATTTGGGAATAGTGTCCAGTTTGTCTTTAAAAATCCTAGAGGTAAAATATATATTTCATGATAATATTATTTTGTTGGGCAACATCTAACCATGAGTGGCAATTGGCCAGGACCTGCTGGCAATAACATACTGCACATCTTTCACATAATGTTATCCAACAGCAGTGTAAGCCAATGCTGGGAATTAGGGAAAATAAAACGTTTCCTTTGTTCATGCCCCATTTTTGAGACACTTTGTAATGAAATACATGTGTTTGTAGAGTAAAATTGGTTTGATAGTCAATAAATTGTTAGTGTAGAGTGCAGAGTGCCTTACAAACCCTACTGCTTTGCAATGTTTGAGACAGGGTGCTGAGGGACAGAGTGCCTTACTAACCCCACAGCTGTGCTGTGTTTGAGACAGGGTGGAGAGGGACAAAAATATTAATTAACCCTACAGAGTGCCTCAGTTACACTGCTATCCTGTGCTGTGTTTGAAACAGGGTGCTGAGGGTCAAAGTGCCTCACTAAATGCTATGCTGTGTTTGAGACTGACCGCCAATGGACAGAGTGCTTCATTAATCCCACTGCTCTACTGTGTTTGTGACAGGGTGTAGAGGGAAATAATGATTCATTAACCGCACTGCTGTGCTGTGTTTGAGAAAGTGTGCAGAGTGACAGGATGCTTCATTAAACCCAATTTGTGTGCTATTTATTGTGCTCCCTTGTTTGAGACAGGGGGCTGAGTAACAGAGTACCTTATCAACCTTACTGCTGTGCAGTATTTCAGACAGGGTCCAGAGGGAACAGAGTCCCTTACAGACCCTACTGCTTTGCTGTGTTTGGGTGAGAGTTTCTAGTCAACCCCACTGCTGGTGCTTCTTGCTCATGTTGCACCATCAAGAGCATAACCTTTCATCAAAGGTTTTGTGTGAACTTTACGTCAGGAAAGTAGATCTTTAGGAAAAGTTACTATTGGTAGTAGTAGTAGTTCTATCCAAATGTGGCTTATTGCAGCAAGATTCCTGTCCTGTAATTTATCAAGACATTTAGCAACTGAGTTTGGACGGCTACTACCAGAAAGTATGGAGGCTGCTTTCTATTTGAAAGGTATTCAAAGGTATTCAAAGATAATTAAGTCATCCATTCAGAACAGCCGGGAAAACCCAATCCAAGCCACTGTAACATTCATTCAATTAATTTAATGAAATTTTCTTTTTATTTGAATTGTTAGGGTTTTAGAGAAGGGCCTGAGGAATTACCACTGATTTCGGGCAATTTAAGGTGTCAAAATATGAGCTTGACAAGCTCAACAAGGCATTTTGTAATGCCTTCATGCTGACACAAGTGTGGGAGTTGCAAAATGAAAATATTTCCCTCTGATCAAAAACAGCTGACACCCCTATCAGCGTGAATTTAAATTCAATACTATACACATTTTTCTCTGTGTAATACAATATAACCGGTCCCATAATCCTGTACCTCTATCATGCATTTTCTGCTTATGCATGCAAGTTGTTTTTAATTTATTACATATCTTAACATATCTCAATTCACATTTGGGCTTTAGGGTAGGGAATCTGTGGTTTTTCCAAAAAAATATACTGTTTCTTGTTGGAGATTATGACTCCCTCTTACTTATCTCGACTTATTCAAGACCCAGATCCTTTAAGGGCACATACAACCACCTACACTCCCTCCCCTCCAACACAATCTGATTTCCATGTTCTAACTGAACACAACACCTTTTAGCTTGTCTTGAAATGTCTTCTTTGGTTGACTTTGCCTATTTAGGAGAGGACCCAGCCCTGGAGTAGTTGTGGAGATAACCCTAACTTTAACCTTGAGGAACAGGAAATTTGCATTACATTTTAGGTACTCTGTGGAATCTAAAAATGGGCATTCTAGTAAGCCTAGGGTTGTCCAGAAGACTGTGGCAGTTTTGGACAGTGGACAATGATTATCCCTAAGATGCCTAAATATTTGAATATTTTACGCATGAGTGCTAATGCGTCACCTCCATTAACCTACATTAACCAAATCTCAGGGAAACAAATCAATTTTTCAAGTTGGAATCTCATATCCATCCCTATGAAAACTGTTACCTTCTAAATACAATACTTCCCTTCAATTTTCAAATTGGCTCTGCCTCCAAAGCTGGTAATGATAATCTTAACAACATAATGCATGCGGGGGTGTGCCCGGTCAGAGAGTGCTCAGAGACAGAGACACGGGGGGGAGGGTGTACACCTTTTAATAGCCATGGTTACAATCAACTCCAAAAACTATTAAAAACCTCCTTCTCATTGAAAACTGTAAAAAAAAAAAAAACTGGTTTCAACCATTTAAGTAAGAAAAACCAGGTTCAGTCACCACCTAACCAGACTTTTCCAGTCTAACCCTCCTTCCTCACTGGTTCTTTTGGCACTTTGTTGGCAAATTGTTTGCATTTACTATTAGTGGAACCACACTCAGATGCATAACAAATCCCACCCCCCAACTTGGCAGCCCATCAACTCCTTCAGGGAGTTCCCCAAGGCTTGGGGGTGTGGCCCCCGGCTTTGTATTTCATGGCTTTTTGTGCCAATGGGGGTAGGTGCAGTATCATATCAACAATTCTGGAACTATATAGACATCTGCAAACCAATCTATCATGCATGAAATTTCACAAATATGAGATTGAAAGTCTTTTATGTTTGTTTTTTTTATTTTTTATTAATTGTTCGGAACGAACATAAATTGAATTATTTCTATTGATAAATAAATTCTATTAATACTTCAGATTTTCTCTGAATAGATTTTTTTATCAGGTCTTGCAAATAAAATAAATCATTACTTTTTTTAGCACATAAATATGAGACTGAGAGACTATGTTTGTTTTTTAAATTAATTGTTTGGAACTAACATAAATTGAATTATTTTGATTGATAAATAAATCATTACTTTTTTAGCAGAAATGTTTCATGTTCTCCTTGACTTTGCAATAGCCATCCACATGACTTCATGTGTTTAAATACACAAATATTAAAATACAGAAAAAATAAAACCTTCTTTAAATTTTACAAATAATAAATCAATTTAACATTAACAGAGAAAGCAGGACAACATTTCCATGTGAGTAATTTGTCACAGATATCTAGCAGGTTGAGCTGTAGGTGTTTCAGTCATAACAATGGCTCCCTTTGATTTAGCTGTCTTTGAGCCTTCTGATCTAAGTCCTCGGCACTGCATGGTAATTCCCCAGAGCACGTTGTGGACAGATTAGACAAGCCAGTGCAAGATTCATATCCCTTCCCACTGTTTCCTTTCCTTGAAGACGCCCTTTTTCCTCAGCATGAAACTGAATAGCTGCCCTCACCCCACCCACTGCTCTCTTTCCCTTAGTCCAGACGTCATCTATAATCTCCACAATAAGTGTAGGACCAAATGTAACAAGGCATTTTGTAATAAAGAAATAAATACATAGAAAAGACAAAATTTATTTTATTTATTAAAAATGGGTGCCTGCTAGAGACTAGAGACTCATATCCATAATTTACTCTTCCATGGCACAAAACGGAGACTGGAGTGAATTATCGAGTGAATCAAGCACTAGACTCCTCAAGATGCTTGTGTAACCGCTTTCTAACGTGAGAATGCCATAGACCCCCGTCAAACATGTTTCTGGTTCAGGAACCATTCATAAGCGGCACCATGTGTTGTCCTGGTTGTTTTGACTCACGGCAGACACCCTGCTGATGAAAACTGTAAAGCAAACTGATTAATTTACCTGTGTCATCTTCTTTCAATAAAAGTTCAGCTCGACTGCTGAACACATTTCAAACAGGGGTATGTTTGAACAGTGCAAGAGAAACATCTTTGACTTGTCTGCTGTTTCTAAAACTCATACATTTTATTTTGAGAGGTGGAGATAGGATTGGAGGTATGATTCTGTGAGCAGGTAATGTGAAAGTTAAATTTATGCTTCAAATTTGTGAGGTGAGTGCATATAGTAGTGCCGAGGTCACTAATAGGCCGGACCCAGACCTATAACCGATAAATTACTGAGAATTATTCACTTTTGACGGAATATTTCTATTTAAACCCACTCAGGTTTTCTAGCAGTCATGGCACTGGTTTAGCGGCCAAGGAAACTCACAGACCAGTTGCATGCATTGTAAATCATCTCATGTGATGCTACTCAGCCAGTCAAATCTATGCATTCTGATAAGCATTGCAACTCGAGTCAGCGAGTGAGATACACACAGGGAGAGAGGAGAAGAAAAAAAAAATTCAGCTTTTTATCAAGACAGATTCTTACATGTTCATTCTTCCCATGGACAGTTCAAAACCAGTATGTCTCATATGTTCCGAGACTGTCACGGTTATTAAAAGCAGCTATGTGACACGCCATTATGAGACTTTTGAGCAAACATACCCAGTCAAATCCGAAATGAAGGCACAGAAAATAAACAATCTAAGAGCCCAATATGATCGGACCACCAGAATCCTAACACATTCATTCATTGTCAAACAAAGTGTTAACGAATGTTCCCTTAAAGTTGCTTGGATTTTGGGTCAACATAAAAATCATATACTGACGGAGGGGTTGTCAAGGAGTGCATGAGTGCGGTAGCTGAAACATTACTTTAAGGAAAACAAAAAGAAGGGTTCTGTAAAAAAGATCAAGCAAATACCTATGTCAGCATCATCATCCACAAAGAAAACAGAAATATTACCCAGGATGTGCTAGCACAGCTGGATGAAGCAATTCATAAGGCAGCATGCATAGGCTTAGCTGTAGATGAGTTCACTGATATGTCTGACAATGCTCAGCTGTTTATGTAAGGTTCTTAAACAAGGAGAAGAAAGAGTTCTGTGAAGACATCTTAGGTGTTACACCCCTTCAGACCAGTACAAAAGAAGTTGACATCTACCTGGTCATAAAGGAGATGTTAACGAAGAGGGCAATAGAGCTGAAACAAGTTGTTTCAATAACCACAGCTGGAGACCCTGCTATGGTAGGCAGAGAGAGAGGAGCTGGAGCAATAATGAAAGTGGACAATCCTCAGCTCATATCTTACCATTGCATAATTCATCAATCGGTCCTGTTCTCCACCCTGTCAGGCGAGTATGCTGAGGTGATGAACAAAATGAGGAGAATGATTAACTTTCTCAGAGCATCCTCTTCACATCAGCATCGCATGCTCAAGGAATTCCTCAGAGAAGTAGATGCAAATTACCTTCTGCTTTACAACAATGTAGCAAAAAAGGCAGGGTGTTGGAGCGCTTTTGGTCCATCCGAAGAGAAATCGCAGCTTTCTTGGCACAGCTGAAAAGCCAGAAGACAACACCATTTTCTCTCTTTTTGGAAGTTGAGAAGAAAATGGATATTGTGGCTTTTTTGGTTGATATCACCTGAATGAAGTGAATTTAAGCTACAGGGCAAGAACAATTCAATTTGTGACCTGATGACAGCTGTCCGCTCCTTCCAGAGGAAACTTGCGGTGTTCAAGGAAGACCTGCATGGAGACTGCACACTTCCCAACAGTGCAGGAACATGATCAGGTTGAGAGAGATGTATCTTCTTTTGTTGACTTTGTTGACAAGCTGATTGTAAACTTCAAAAACCGTTTTGACAGCAGCTCACCCTGTTAATTCAAAACCCATTCCTCATCACAGATGTCAGGGGGTTCTCAAAGGAAGTCACACAGCATTTCAAGTGGGCAAATGCTGGGCCTCTCCTGATGCAACTGGTCGATCTCCAAGTAGATGTGGCCCTGAGAGAGCATTTTGGAGGAACTGATCCTACCACTTTCTGGCTTCAAATGGTCTCGGAGACAGCTTTCCCAGGTCTGAGGAAAGTAGCCCTGTACATCTTGACCATGTTCGGCTCCACATACAACTGTGAGGCAGCTTTCTCCACATATTGAACATTATTAAAAGCAAATATCGTTCCAGGCACACCAATGAGCACCTACACACGTGTATGAGAATGGCCATTCCAGCCCAGATTAAAAATCCTGGCAGGACAAGCTAAAGCTCACTTTTCTCACTGAACAATAGAAAGGGGGGAGTGGGATATAAAAGAGAAATAAAGAGAAAAGGAGGGGTTAAAACTGTTCAATTGTTAAGATGTGTTGAGATTGTTTATTTTAAAAATGGTTGAGACCATTAAGATGTGAAATGGAGTTTACAAAAAGAAGAAAAAGGGAAAGCTACACTTCTTATAAAATTTTTCTAAAATTAAGCACTTTGAGAATTTTCAAAAGCTCTCTCTTTTTAAAAAAAATGCAGCCTTTAATTTACTTAAATTGAGAATTTATTATTAGAGTACTTATTATTTATAATCCCTTTAGTTCAACGTGAAAACTGACAATAAATATTGTTGAAATATTTTGAATTGTACTTTCTTTATTTGATTTGACAGTAGGTTGTTGACTACATACATACGTTGAAACAACTACTAGGCTACTTCAATATATATGGCACTGAATGATAACACAACTCATTGTGATGTTCCTGACCTTTTCTTGAGGAAGTTTTCTCTAACTGGACCTCTTTAAATTTTAATTGAAAACCCCTGCAGTATTGCAACGATGGGCGAAGGAGTAAGGGCTGAGTCTCCCAGTCTATTTCCTTGTGAGATTGCTGCCCTTAATTGGGTGATTAGGAAATCTGCACCTGGCTCTCATTGTAAATTAGGCAGCCAGTGCCCTCAGGGGGTGCATGAGGGTAACCCGATTGAGAGTTATGCAGTTAAGTTGTGCCCCTCTGCCCAATTGATTTAATTTTTGAGTGTCTGCGTTAAGGGCATACAATCCTGTGGGAGAGTGTAACTTAGAAAGCCTTATAGGAATTATTATCTATTGTTTTTGTTTTCTTTTTTTCTTTTTGGATCAAGCAACCACAAATTTGTTTCTATTAATCTATCACAGATCCAATGATCCCTTTTCAGATCAGTTAAATTTATATGCTTAATTTAATTTAAAGTGTATCTTCTAGAAGCAACCAATTGACCAAACATTTACTTGTTCGCTGTTCTGGTACTTCCCAATTAGTAATGTTATCAGGTTAGAATTGCTGATTCAGATTGCCTGTGTCATGTTTGAGAAGAGCTATATGCATATTTTAAAACTTATAACATTTCTGTGTATCTAACTCTTAATTTTGAAGGAAACACTTTAGTTTGCATATACCTTCCTAAAGCCTACCTTTATAAGCATGGCTTAAGGCTTGACGGTCATGTTTCTGACATAACAGGGTCATAAGGCATGACAAGGGGGAAATTGTAGTTGATTAACCAAACCAAATCAAAAACTCGGTAACTTGGAAGCTCAGAAGCATATAACAGAAGATGAATAAAAGTCTCTGTTCTTCCCCACCAGTAGCTGAAGTTCGTCCATTTTGTTGCACAGTGAGCGTAGGTTGGAGAGAAATATTCCCGGCAGCGGTGTGCGAAGTCCGAGCCAGTGGAGATGCACCAGCGCACCGGTACGTTTACCTCTCCTCCGGCACTTCACTGCGTGAACAAAGGCCAGAGCACCTTTGACCAGGGCCTTTGTAGGCAAATATTGCGGTAGCGTCATCCAAACAAAAATGTTTTGCCGAAATCGGCTTTTAACAATTTAAGGATGTTTAAGTCGTTTCAAAGTCCAGAAATAATTTTATGATATTCAGTAATCGTAGCATCTCCTGGCTTTCATTATATCCAACAATATTGTATTACGTAGCTGTTGTAAACACAAATTAATTTTAATAAACTGTAGCATACAGTGAAGGCTAATAACTGCAAAACAACTTTCTTGTTATTTATATCTGGGTTTCTTGATATTTAATCGCGATTTTAAAATTTGTATTTATATGAAACTAAATGGTATTCTTATTTATTTTTGCTTTGTTGCTCTACACATTGGTAGCTAATAGTTCTTCAGTGAACCTTCATCTTGAGTTCAGACTACAACGGAATTAAATCAAGCAATTAGACTTCAACACTTTTCAATTAACACAATATTTATTCTGCTATTCTCTGTAAACCGTCAACCACAGCTTTAGCCACCGTGTGTGTGTGTGTGTGTGTGTGTGTGTGTGTGTGTTTTATCCAATCAGTCGTGTCCGACTCCTGGTGATTCGATGGATAGTTTCACCAATGGTCTCGGCCGTTGATGGCATTCATCGAGTCTTGGAAACTCATGTTCATATAATTTTTGACAGCATCCAACCACCTTGATCTTGGTCTACCTATTTTCCGTTTTCCTTCCATCATTCCAAGCATAATGTTTTTTTTTTTTTTCTTCTTCTTTCAGGCAGTCTTCTCATTATGTGGCCAAAAGATGTGATCTTAAATTTGGTCATAAATTATTCCTGCGAAAGTTCAGGCTTGATTTGGTCTAGAATTGATTGATTTGTTCTTCTGGCAGTCCAGGGAATGTGCAAAAGCCAACACCAGAGTTCAAAAGAGTAAATTTTTTGATGGTCGCATTTCTTGATTGTCCAACTTTCGCATCTATACATCACTACAGGAAAGACCATTGGCAATTTGTACTTCTGTTGTCAATGAGGTGTCCTTGAACTTTTTTTAACAACTTGTCCAGGTTCATCATTGCTTTTCTTCCCAGGTGTAATCGTCTCCTGATTTCAGGACTGCAATTGCCATCTTGACTTGTACACAATCCCAGGAAAATAAAGTCTTTAACTATCTCTAGGTCTTTGTGGAAGAAAGTTTTATTAAAGCAAAGTAAATGCTATGTGTATTCTCTAAGTAATAACAAGTCATAAATCTCATTTGTATGATTCCTGTTGACATGATTTTAGTCTTTTTCACATTCAACTTTATAGCGTAGCAGCTAGACTATTCTTTGATCTTTACAATCATTGCTTTCAGATCTTTTAGTGTTGTCATCAGCATAACGCAAGTTGTTGATTTTTCTTCCTCCAATTTTGATTCTGCTTTGATCATCGTTGAGTCCAGATTTTCATACAATATGTTCAGCATAAAGGTTGAACAAATATGACGAAAGGATATGGCCTTGTGTGACACCCTTTCAACCTTGAACCACTCTGTTTCTCCATAGTCGGTTCTCAACGTTTATTCTTGATCAGTGTACAGGATATCTTTATGAGGTTGATCAGGTGCCCATTGGGAGCCCAATGTCTTTGAGTATATTCCACAGCTTTCCATGGTCAACGCAGTTGAAGGCCTTAGTGTAGTGCAGGGGTGTCCAACCTTGAGGGTCAGATCAGGCGATCAGGCCATAAACGACGGGCCGCAAGTATAAACACAACATAGTATATTACACCATGTACACACATCACCACCCCCAGAGTTCTAACTGCAAGTTTTCAGGTGTTTCATCAATATTGACTGGGAAGGGGCAAGAGCAAATCTGAATGTCCTTGGCAATCACTGAAAAGCGTTTGTTTTACCCTGCAATTAAAGCAGAAATAACCGACACATATTTCCCTATTTGTCCAGAGATACTTTAATTGGGAAAACTATCAATGATGGCTTTTAGTGATGGGAAGTGCACAGCAATCTTCACAATCGAGTGTATTCGTGAAATGACGGCGTTTTCCCCTTGAAGGCTAGTGTTTTTCATTACTGCCACTGCTTCTTGGCAAATTAAGCAAACACATTTACCTTTATGTTTTGTAAAAAAAATTATCACAGAGCCACCTGTCTTGGAACCGATGATATTTACTGTCCACCTTTCTCTTCTTATTTTACAGCCGCCATTGTGAGATTAACAAACAAAAAAAAAAAAAAATTAAGTGAGTGCGAGTTTTCCCATTAACTGGTGCTTGGGGATAGGTGGGGATAGAGGAAATAGGAAGTTGCCGAAAGAGTTTTAGGGGGAAATTTTTTTGTTTTGGTTTGTTTTTTTGTCTGTTAATTCATTATAAACATTCGATTAGATGATAATTTTTAGGATAGTGCAGTTTTTAATTATTACAAGTAATTGCTCTGCAGGCCTGATGAAGAAGGCTCGCGGGCTGTGTTTGGCCCCTGGGCCGTAGTTTGGACAGCTCTGGTGTAGTCTATAAAACAAAAATAAACATAGGTCTGAAACTCCCTGGCTTTTTCAATTATCCATCTGATGTTGGAAATTTGTTCACGTATACCTCGTCCTTTTCTAAATCCAGCTTGCACATCCAGCAATTCTCGTTCCATGGACAGTTGTATTCTTCCTTGTTCCTTGCTCAAACTCACACACACTCATACAAGTAATGGCATTTACTTTAAAGAATTCTAAAAGGAGGTCAAATAGTATTAGTGGGGCA
Source organism: Hiodon alosoides (assembly GCA_025775065.1). Taxonomy (NCBI): domain Eukaryota; kingdom Metazoa; phylum Chordata; class Actinopteri; order Hiodontiformes; family Hiodontidae; genus Hiodon; species Hiodon alosoides. The sequence continues at coordinate 3,655 of JAOYSI010006652.1, read as the reverse complement.
CACATTTGTTTTGATGTGACTTTCAGTAAAAGTTAACCATTACAAGAGACAAGAAATGGACACTTGAAAAAATACATTTACATTTGCCAAATGAAAACCTTTTACTTTGTAATACAAATTTAAATAAGGAGCCATTAATGTAATGCACCACAGGGTACAGGAGCAGGAGAACCCAGTGGCAAGGCAAGGCAAGGCAAGGCAAGGCAAGGCAAGGCAAGGCAAGGCAAGGCAAGGCAAGGCAAGGCAAGGCCACTGTAGTGAAAACAAAATACTTCACAAAGTGTGAGAGTTAGTGAGGGGTTTATGTGTGGAACAGAAAAACAAGTTGGAAGGTGCAGAGCGAATGAGAGCAGAGGGGGATTGGACCAGTGCACATGGGCTTCAGTAATGTTAATTGAATGATTAGTGGAAACGATTAGGGAGAAGTGACTGATAATATCTAGTGAGGAACTAGGGCTGTGTTGTGAAAAAAACAGTAAGTACTTGAATATTTACAATACCTTTAAAAAATAATTAAAAAAATTAATAATATGGTGTGCAAATTAACTACATCAACAAAAAAGGTATTCCCTTCCCTGTCGGTGGAATGTTAACGCAACTCATGGAACCACTTGTCGCAGCAAACCTGTGATCAATAGAAATGTCTTTAAATAAGACTAACTAGATGGCAATTATGCCCATGTGCCTTTCAGATTGACAAATCTGAAGTATTTGCATTTTAGTCATTTAGCAGACGCTTTTATCCAGAGCAACGTACGGAAGTGGTGAAAACTGTGAGAAGGTATAAAGACTAATGCTGCAAAGGAGATAACATGATGTCAATAAACTTTAAATAATTTACACATAAAAGCACCATAATCTAAGCATAAACATCCATAATAAGCTTACACAACAAGCACAACCTAATCTAAGCATCAATAATCACAACGTGAGCATCCATATAGAAACCAGTTCCTATGGGGAGGGGAGCTTTCATTTTGGTGCAAGTGATGAAAAGAATCGACCAGACGGTGTTCAAATCTGTAAAGGAGTGACCGCTAGGTGCCAAGATTAGCGTGCAGTGGTAGGCAGGAGCTGATCCGGTGGTAGATTGTGAGTGCGGGTAGGATCTTGTGTTGAATCTGAGCTGCAACCGGGACCCATTGGAGTTTGATGAGGAGAGGGGTGGCAATGGTGAACTTCCTTTGGTTGAAGACTACCCAAGCAGCCGCATTTTGAATTGGCTGGAGATTTCTGGTTGAGGAAGCTGGCAGGCCAGCCAGAAGAGAATTGCAGTATTCCAGGTGCTATATCACCAGAGCCTGGACTAGGATCCTTCTGATGTTACTGAGGAGGAATCTGCAGGATCAAGTCACTGAAGTTCTGTGGTCAGGTCATTGACCAGGATGACTCCCAGATTCTTGACTGAGCGACATTATGAGACTGGTGCCTTCCACTACGATGCAGACATCTTGGAAATGAGGTTTGGCTGGAAGCACAGCAGATCAGCAGTTCTGTTTTGGCCATGTTGAGTTTAAGGTGGTGATCAGACATCCACGTGGGAGTATCTCAGATCTGTAAAGGGGGAATGAGAGAAATACTCTTCTCCTTGGTGTCTGCAGTGCTTGTGTAGTATCTGCTGTTTCAATAGCGGCCTTTGTTATTAATGGCTTTGGGACATCTTCTTCTTTTGGGGAATGTGGAGGTGTTGGGCCTACTGATCCTGGGGAGTGTGCGCTAAACATTTTGGGTACTACTGCAGGCTGACATAAAACAATTACTTCTTGTAAGGTTAGGATTTTCTGTTACTTTATGTGGGATTATTTTGCACTCCGCTCTCCAGTGCTTCAAGTGGTCAGTGTTAATTTTTGCCGCAGTTTTGCCACTTTCACAAGGTAGACTGCATCTAATTTCCCTCCCTTTCTCTGTTGGGACCTGACATTTTGTCTCTACACTTTGGATTTGCAACCAAGTATTGAAACTCACAATTATTGACAATAATCGATTATTGTGCTGTAATTCTTATACCGTTCACCCGATTTGGATGTAATTACCCTCAAATTAAAGATGAAAGTCTTTGGGATTACCAGCACCAATATGCTGTGGTAGATAGCAAAATAATAATGACTTTGTCAATGTCCAAATATTTATGGACCTGACTGTATATACTGATTCAGTCAATGCCAGTTTGCCAATCAAATCCATTCCAATCAGTTCAAACGGTTTTGTGACATTGGATTGAACAAAACCATTAAATGTAATTAATTCCATTTTGAATATTAATATTATATATATTGGGGGCGACGACTATGTATAAAGGGTGTTTTCATTTCTACATGTTGAAACCAAAATGTATGAAAATACCCTTTAAAAAAAAAAAAAACCTGAGAATCTGCACTTTAACCATTTATGAATTGTTTGATTTGAAAAGATCTGCTAGGATTACTGCAATATCATAAGTTTTATTTTTGGCCTTTGAGATGAGCTAAACATTCTTAAAAGCTGAAAAGAACACAGAGAGATGACCGCGCGTCTGCATGCGAACACCATGTCAATCCACGGCCGGGGGACCGATTTCGACATCTGGCTTTATTTGGCATGAAAGTGCTGCTCCTTCCTTAGCGAACTCTCGTTCACCCTTCTCTTCTTTTCCATGTCTCAATTTTGATAAGCTAGCTAAAGTTAGCTAGCTGTCTGGAAATTTATGTGATGGAGACTAGATTGAAATAGATTTTTTCATTGTTGTATAGTGCAAGAACCGGTTATTGTAACGTTGACCAGTTATGCTTGCTTACTGGTTTAGAGATTAGAATAAAGAAGATTATTACATTTTACATTTAGGCATTTAGCAGATGCTGTTATCCAGAGCGACGTACAAAAGTGTTATAGTTCAGGGGTTTAAGTGCCATAAGAAACTGAGTGATCTATAAAGACTACATAGAAAGATAACATAATATCAATAAACATGCATAACATCAAAATCATCATAATCTACACATAAACATAGAAAATAAGTAAGCCCAACAAGCGCAACCTAATCTAAGCATGATAAAACATGATCCTCCATATATTCTGTGGGGGGGGGGGGGGGGTTCAAGACTATAGGGGGAGGTATTGACGGAAGAGATACGTTTTCAGTTCCCTTTTGAAGACAGTGTAGACCTCAGATCCTCTGATGTCCTCAGGAAGGGCGTTCCTCCATTTCGGTGGAAGTGATGAGAACAGTCGGCTGGAAAATGTTGGAATCCGAAGGATCTAGTGGGGTTGTACGCTAAGATTAGCGTGCAGAGGTAACCAGAAGCTGATCCGGTGGTAGCTTGGTGAGTGAGGGTGAGGATCTTGTGGTGTATCCCAGCAACAACAAGGAGCCAGTGGAGCTTGATGAGGAGAGGGTTGGCATGAGTGAACTTCCTTTGGTTGAAGACCACATGTGAATATCAGGTATTAAAGAACCAAATGTAATCGTTGTTGTTATTTATCATTTTCCCATTCAAAGAGATCTTTTTTTGCTTTTTAAAACAGAGATGTATGGGTGGAAGAGAAAGCCAAGGAGGCAAACTAACCTATACATACATACATACATGCATGTATATACAGCGGTATTGAACACGTCACCATTTTTCTCAGTAAATATATTTCCAAAGGTGCTATTGACATGACATTTTCACCAGATGTT
>JAOYSI010006649.1:0-12683 GCA_025775065.1 Hiodon alosoides | reverse complement strand
ACCGGTCCAACAGCACAGAGACAGACTAAACCTCCAGAGGACCGGTCCAACAGCACAGAGACAGACGAAACCTCCAGTGGACCGGTCCAACAGCACAGAGACAGACGAAACCTCCAGAGGACCGGTTCAACAGCGCAGAGACAGACGAAACCTCCAGAGGACTGGCCCACAGTCAACAAACAGCGTTACTGACACTATATGGCGAGGGCCAAAGTGTTGTTATGCAGGGCAGAGTCAGTAAGCCAGAGTGATTTAGGCCACACCTCCCAGCTTTTGACACAGAGGCCTGTGGGTTTCCATGACTGGTATTGAAACCTCACATCCTGACAGGAATGGGTGGCTGAAGCTTCCCTTCCTCTCGGCTAACTGATGATGGATGATAATTATTGTTTGTTATTCTGTCCATAGATCGCCACAGAAACACTTCAAAACTGTTCAGAACTCGGTGCTGTTGTTTAACAAGCCCACAACTACACAAGTAGAATTCCCTGGCCATGTAAAAGTAGTGGAGCAACAGATACACCCGAAAACAGATACACCCGAAAACAAGCAAATGCCGTTTTTCTTGGGGTAGACGGGAAGTTTATCCTTTTAAAATCCGCCACTGAAAGTTGACGGTCAGTGAGTTTATCCCAGGTCCAGTAATCCCTAACCCAGGTACTACATGTTAAAGAGGTGATCACACAAATCCAGGGAATTACAGGACAGTTATCTTACACTCTGAAGGAAGACGTTTCTCACCATATCCCCTTTAACAGACCTGGGTGGAGATTTGGCCTCTAACTGGTTCAGGCAGGGGCCGAAGCAACATCAGACGACCTAAGATCTACTTCAGCAACATCAAATTACATTTGATCTTCAGAGGGTCATTATGAACTCCAGGGTCTCATCTGTATTTGGATCTAAATCGATGGCATCAACAAAACAAGGGGTGGACCAACGCCCACTAAAATAATATAACATTTCATATGTAACATTTTAAAGGCACATCCAAAACGCAGATAATGGACACAAACCAATCGATCTTTGAAGTTAAAACACACGGTAAAACTTTATAGGTCTAAGAACACAAAATCCAGCGAGTGTAAATACAAGTTTAGTGATGAGAAAAGACGAGTAGTACGACCAGGTTCAGCTATTATTTCAATAACTTTTTTGTCGGATAGAAGGCTACTGATTTTCAGTGAAAGTGTAACCTACACGGCGCCGTTTGGTTCAAGACAAGAATAAGATATTTGTTGAAATAGGCTAGTAACCGTGTTACCGGGTGAATGGTCCGCAAAACTACTTAAAGCCCATTATTGTGCTTAAAGTAGAGAACGGTGCGCGTACATTATTCATGTTAATATAGTATTTTGTTTATATAGTACATTTGTTTTACGTGTACATATGCATTGTTCCATTCAAAAAGCGCCAAACCAGCGTGAGTGAAGTGGAAAAGAGTGGAAAAGAGTCAATTTGTGACTATGGTAGGCTACCAAAAGTTAGTCACTTCATGAGAATATTCAGTGTTTATAAATCTGTGGAAAATGCAAATTAGTTAATCAATTTCTATTTTCAGAGCAGTATGTTTGTAGCCACTTCACGTTTAACTACAGAGAAAGCACGCACCTAGTCCACCAAATCAACACCTGATATTTAGCCGTTTGTATAACTGTTTTTTGCTAAGAAAGTTCCTTATCCTGTTAACAACGTGTACTTACTGTGTATCAATACCAGGAAAGTGGATAGGATGAGTAGTTTAATTCTTTCCATGTCGGAGTCGCAGTATAAGATGATTGGGACTCGTCTTGCGCGTATTTCAAAAGGCGAATCGCAAATCAACAGGAAAGGCTCTCTCTCCGGTCACTTTTCAGGTTTGTGTGCGCGGCGAGTTGGTTGGGTTAGGTTAAATTCTGTGTATCTCTGTTGTCAGTCGCCCGTGGAGGTTACGAAGCGTGTGTCCTAGTGTCTGAATTAGCGCACTGCAAGGGTAAAACTGTCAGTTGTTTTCGATGCTGTTCCGCACATGTTTTTACCGTGGCTAGGGTTGCAGCGGTTATTGGTAGCTGCGATAAATGTGGCATTTACTTTTTGCGATACAATTTACATTAATAAAATATCGTTATTTCAATGAATTATTGATGTGCGATAATTGAGGCCAAAAAGGCGTTTTTTCCTTAATTTGATTTCGTGAGAATTAAGTTGAGTGAAACGGTACTGTGGATTTTTTCTTCGCTTAATGTCAAGAAGTAACCTATTTTTTAAAGAAATAAAAATCTGGGAGCATCATTAACAGTTGTGTAACTGTTTCGATAATGTTTACTTTATAGTTTTTATGTCGCGGAATCAAAATGTCACACAGAAAACGAAAATAACGTAGGGTTATGGTTTTGTGTTGATGTGAAAAATATGTGAAAATATTTTCGCGAATTGCTGTCTAGCTAACAAGCTATAGTTAGCTAGGCGATTGATTTCAGCAAACTACCTATTCGCTTGGGGTATATTACAGCTGTTTAGTTGTAGTAAGAGTTATAAGACTTTTTTAGAATTTTTGCCTGAGGGATAAAACCAAAGTGAGTGAAGGCCTGACTGCCATTTTTAACTAAAATTTACTTTGCGTGGTCAGCTATTCAGTAATGTGTGCAATTTTTATGACATCATTTCATATTCTCATTTAAGTATTATATCAATAAACCAAGGAGAAAATGTTAAATTATTAAAACTACACAAGGGGATTATGATAAAGTATAGTTGGTCTCCTCCAATCTATTCGCTCTGGGTAACCGATCTATTCTGTACAGCAGGTGGAAGAGAGGTCCCTCCGTCTGGACTACACTGCCAGCCTGCAAGTCCCCCGGAGGCCAACAGGAGGTGCTGATTAACAAGCCGAGTCACCCATCCTGTGCACCTAGCGCCTGTCCTGACAGAGCCGTAACCAATGGAGCAATGGTGTTTGTTTGTTATTGTGTGTGAAGAGAAACATAACATGAATTAATCACTGAACTTCCAATCCAACCGACAGCAGGACCCCACAGCTAGACCGACAGTACCCACGGGCTTTGAGATCAAAGCTCAAAGACAGACAGCATGTTTTTTTTTCATGAATTTTGAGAAAAAATAATCAACCACAGAGGAATCGCTATCGGCTTCCTTGCTCTGAAGATCAAGACAAAACCCCCTTTGTTCTTCACTCAGGGCTGGGGGTGGGACTCAACATTTGCTCTTACGTGGATCTTGGATGTTGGGGGTGGGAGGAGGTAGAGTGACAGCAGGCGACAGCTGTGTGGTGGACCCTGGGGCTTGTGGGTAATATATCGGGCTAGGTTTGGTGTCCAGTACACAACCTGGTCAGCACTGAATATTACGGAAAACCTTAGGTTTACAGAGGGTCATACTGTGAGTTCCCACTGGTGTAACTCCAGTGTAAGAGCCAGAGTTACATGCAAACCTGATTATTACGTGTATTATTACATTTTACATGATGATAATATGATCAATATACCACACATATATATTCTCATCAATATTCTGCCTGATCAATATACCACACATATATATTCTCATCAATATCCTGCCTGATCAATATACCACACATATATATTCTCATCAATATTCTGCCTGATCAAGATACCACACATATATATTCTCATCAATATTCTGCCTGATCAGTATACCACACATATATATTCTCATCAATATTCTGCCTGATCAGTATACCACACATATATATTCTCATCAATATCCTGCCTGATCAATATACCACACATATATATTCTCATCAATATCCTGCCTGATCAATATCCACTACAACCTTTAGGTTACAATAGACCCGATTTTTCAGACCACGGACTGTCCTCTAGTTAAAGATAGTAAATGATTCCTTTCTACCAGGAGAGGAGAGAGCTGTGCTTTACTCAAAGGGGCCAGAATTCAGCTCTACTCCTCTCTGTTTGGCTCCCAGTGTTGGTGCAGGACCCACTACAGTAGACACGCATGAAGAGTGGGACCAGGCTGCCACTAAAGATCTAAGCTGGAAAACCCTTACACTCATTACTCCAACACACACACTGTCACTCTCTCCCTCCCTCCACCTGTCACCAAAGTCCCAGCTGCTGCTCTAAACTTTTGCCTGCATGTACACACAGACATCGTCAGTTATACATCTCTCGCAAGCACGCACGAGCCCTGCTAACTGGCTCCAGCCAGATTTTTACAGCTGTCTTTTGGCAGTGGGAGTACAGGAAATTTTACCTATATCCCAGACCTCATAACCAAACCACACAGACTCCCAGTCCCACATCTAAGAGAACGTTGCAGGGAAAATAAACCAAGGCAAGGAGAATGAGTGTTTTAATAGAGTTAATGCAACTCAGAACAAACTCATATTTCCTGGTTTATGAGTTAAGTGACAGATTGGGAGAACTTTAAACCAAGCGTTGAAGTTTGTACAACTCTCTGCAATTTGGATTTTTGCGCGGTGTTAATTCACCTGTAGAGGGCGCAAAGGGCACGAGAATATCCGCTACAACAATCGAGTTATACAGGTGGATAATGTATAGCCTGCTGACTGCTCACCAAAGTTTCTCTCTCTCTCTCTCTCTCTCAGGGGGAATCCCAGTGCTACCTTGGGCTTGTGCCCCAATAGAGGGGCCCACTTCACTTTCAGCTCATTGGGCCCAGGTATGCTGGTCTACCTGAACAGAGCAGCCACTCTGTGGCACTGAGAAACCAGGCGAAGTACAAGTAACAAGGGTACTGGGAGTTGAAAAGTCACCTGAACTGCTCCAGAAAGTTACACTCTATAAATAACACTGTAAATAACACTAACATCCAGGGACACAAACGGTACAAGGACCACACCTTTGTTCATCTCAGAGTGAGAACCTCCGTGCCCAGCAGTGAGAGACTGGGCACGTTTCCCAGTTCACCCTGAAAAACCCCAAACCCTCAGGTCACATGACCCTTCACATCCATAACTTGATCTTCGCGTTTATTAAGGTTTTTTTTTTTCTTCAGACCAACAAACCGAATACTTAGACAAAGTCAAACATCAGCGGTTCTGCAGGGAAAATCGTAAGGAACCCACTGGACAGAAGACGGGTTCGAAATCACAACGGGCACAGGTGAAACATGGATACAGTCTCAGGTCATCATTAAAATGTGGGGAGTCCCAAATTATCCTGGATATGATGACGTTAGCAGTGTGCTAGGCTCCACATTATCCTGGATATGATGACATTAGCAGTGTGCTAGGCTCCACATTATCCTGGATATGATGACGTTAGCGGTGTGCTAGGCTCCACATTATCCTGGATATGATGACGTTAGCGGTGTGCTAGGCTCCACATTATCTTGGATATGATGACGTTAGCGGTGTGCTAGGCTCCACAGCAGCTGGATATGATGACGTTAGCGGTGTGCTAGGCTCCACATTATCCTGGATATGATGACGTTAGCGGTGTGCTAGGCTCCACAGCAGCTGGTCTGCCTGGTGGTGCCCTGCCTCCAAGAACGCCAGCATCTCCTGCACCTCCACAGAACTCTGTAGTGCCCCCCCCAGGCAGGAGGCCAGGTCTGCATCCAGCACCATCTTCGCCATCCGTTCCTGCCCAGGTAAACACAGGCGCCGTCATTTAATCACAAAAAAGCAGCAGCAGCAGCAGACCAAAGCACTGAACCAATCCAAGCCCAAGTTCCCGATCACAGCGTGCGTGTCCTGTTAATGAATCCAGAGGTTTTATTCTAATTTCAAACTACAGAGGTGAGGCCAGTCAGGGCCAATATTTAGCGTACATGACAGGGACACACCTGTAGGGGGAGCTCTTGGCTGGTGCTGGGGGGCAGGTGAAGAACTCCCTGCTCGGCCGTCTGGAGCACCTGTAAAAACATCACAACATCCACTGTATCTTTTTTTCTACGAACACCAGGTCTTCTCCAGCCATACAAGACCAATCAAGGAGGAAAATCTGTTCATTCCTACAAACCTGCTGAGAGCTTTCCTCCGCTTTCTCCAGCTGTGCCCGTAGACTCCTGTTCTCCTGTTCCAGGGCATCCATCCTCCCCTCCATCTTCTCCAGGGCACCAACCACTGCACTTAGCTCCTCCTGGGTAGAGGTGCGTTAAAACCACACACTGGGTTTAACCCCCTGGCCTAACCCAGTGTAATGCCCTAACCCCTTAAGCCTAACCCAACTCACCTCCAGGGCCTGATGGGCCTTCTGGCCCACCGACTCTTTCTGGCTCTCCTGCTGGTAAAGGCGGGAGATCAGGGTCAGGTGACTCAGCTTGGGCGGAGGCACGAGGAGGCGTGCACACTCAGCCAGGAACCTGCGGTAAAACACCCCAATGATGGGACACCCGGGATCAACACACCCGGGTGGCGCTTCTGCATCTTCAACCACAGCCTGAACCGTGAGCATCCAAATCACTTCCACCGCAGCCATCACCACAACAGTCTGCCCAACACTGGAAACTGGGCTTTAATTTAATGGATAAGCTTACACTCACACAGTGAGTACATCAGATCTACTGATCGTTTTACATATACATTTTACACACCATGTCAAAGGTACGCAAACTATCGTGTGATTAGACACCGTTTTTGTACATTCATACATTCCACTAAAGGCTGACTCAATGAGAAACGGTCCCCACCAAACTGCAACTCTGAGTGACACCATTTCTACCTCCGGTGCATGTCTCCGACAGAGAATGGATACTCTTCCAAGAGAAAGCAGAAAACTAAAGCTAGGACAGGATAAGGGGAAACTCCATCCACACAGATATAATTCGCCCTCCCACAAGCTCTTCCTTTAAAAGTCACTCGTTGAGAGCACTGAAACCTGCCACCCTCCTCACCTGTCCTTCAGAAGGTTAAGGTGTTGCTGGCATTCCTCCTTGTCCTTTCGTCGAATGGTGAGAGCAGATCTGGGACCAAGACCGGGACACACATCAGATAGGCAGAGTGAGGGAAACCCAACTGGACATCACCATAACCGCTGCCTGCTCCTACATGCAGGAGACCGATGTACACGGTGTACTATACCACTCACAGTATAGACAAGCCTAACATGTTCTCCAGTGCTGCAATGAAGGCCTTGGGCAGTGGTTTCCAATTCTTCTGACCTTTGACATCCCTAGTACCAGCATGTCCTGCTGGAAACAAGAGAGGAGCTATGAAAGGCCCCTTCTACACACTCAAGAGCAGCAGATTACCCAGAAGTCCCCACATCTCACCTCGGCTCGACACCTTGGTCCTGCCACTGCAGCCCGCATCCTGAAATGGAGGAAATCAGGGGTGACACGGCACACGGCACACGGCACACGGCACACGGCACACGGCACACGGCACACGGCACACGGCACACGGCACACGGCACACACCTACCTGAGGTGGGTTCTTCCTCTTCCTGCTAGGTACTGATGTGGAGACACGGCTGGATGCTCTAACAGGCTTCATCGGGTTTTAATGACCTGCGTTTATAAGCGTATTGCACATGACAAGAAAAGGCTTTCTTGGGCCTTTACCAAGAATCACTGGTTACTTTTGCGGTACGTATTGAATATGCCATGGGGAGTAAAGCAGGGGTTAGGGTTTGAATTAACACAAATTAAAAATTAAGAAAGATTTAAGAGCATTGGTTGACAATATAGCATGTTTGTCCTTTTTAAGAGATGATATCGCGGAGGCCGCGGATCAACTACGGAAGTAGGCATACGGATTCCAACTTAAGACCAGGATATTCGATCAAAGCTAGACACCTCCGCACCCCATCTTATGTAATTATTTAATTTAACTAAATATTCGGAAACAACATCCCGGAACCGGCGTTTCTGCACAACAGACTAACTGAAAATTTACTCGGGTGTATGCAAAATTGATCGAATTGCGCCCAAAGCCGAATGCTAAAATAAGTGAGAATACGGGCAAATTCCTTCGGAAATCTAGTAAGAAAGGAGTATGCAGTTCCGGACTACTGTAGACATAACAATCGACCACCATTTCGATGTCGAAACCCAATCGTGTATCTTGACCTGCATTCTTTGCAGTACTTTTAAATTAATTTATCGAGAACTGAAACTGAACTCTTAGCAAATAAAATACAAAGAAAAGCAGCGCTTACCAGTTTCGCGGTAAATATGACGTTCAAAAGCAGTTTACTGCTGTTGGCAACTCTCGCGAGAACAACGAGGCATGGCCGTCAAAGCAAACGAAAAGAACGCCAATTTCTTTGCTTTATGTAGCTGCAAATCATTTGAAACCGGGATTTATCTGTGATTGTTAAATTAAATTCACAAGGTTCGGTCGAATTAACGTTTTACTGCACTCGTGTTGCTTAATGTTATGTATATATTATATATTCATATATATTATTATATATTATATATTCAGCCTAATGTTAACAAGAGGCTGAATATAATTTTAGCCCTTTCTCTGTTTTCCCCAGTCCTGTTGTATTTTGATCATACTTTGACATTTTGTTGGCGCCATGGTACTATCAATATTACTACAAGACAATTCAGGTAGGCATAAAACAGTAAAATCAGACAGTTGGCATACATTGATTTCTCAGTGTTTTTCTCGTTTAAAGGTATAATTTGGATTTCGCTGGTGGTAAACTCTCCAATCAGCGTTAAGACGGCAAACGTGTTGGGGAATAGCGGCAGATACCACGGTTTACAAACTACAGTTGCTGATTGGATTATGATGTATTTCTTCCAATAAGCCTGCAACTGAGTTTTTAATTAGCGGAAATACTCTCCAAACAAGGCCAAAAACACCTCGTTACCGCCGCATTTAAAAAGTTGACTTAGTAACGTTATTCGTGTATCCTGTACAGCTCTGGATTTAAATAAATTTCATATATTGTAGTCTTATTACATATATAGACCGAGTTTTATTGGTAAAAATGTCAGTTTTTGTTTGCTCTAAAGGAACAAGTCAGTCATATTTATTAAGCAGAATCATAACACTAGGGCAGGCTGATACATATAGATTGTTTCGTTCTGATAACCACTCCCATTATATGAAAAAAAAAAACTGTAACCGGCATGACACCCTAGCGGCTGTTTTTAGTATTAACTACGGATAATCCTGGCATTTATGTTATTGCAGTTTACCCTGTATGATTTACAAAGTTTACATTAACTGAATGCTTTCATTTGACAAGCCTTGCTCACAACCACAAGTGCTCCTCCTGGGATGTGACCACACAACCACCTGTAAAGATCAGCAGCCACTGCCCTGAATAGCTGTGCAGCGGAGTGCGCCTACATTGGGGAAACATTACATTTAATTTTACAAACTGAAGAGGAACAACGCCTTTACCTATAGCACACAAGGTGATTCACATACATTTGTTGGAATTGAGCAGAGCCCCAAGTAGAGCTACATAAGACAAGGGCCCAATCACTTTTAAACATTTGCCTGCATGCCCTCAAAGCAATGGCATGTTTAAATGTTGTTTCTGTGACAACTGTTCCACCATCCATGGCCACAAGCTCGCACATGTCGGTCTCTTCATCAGTACAGGAGCGTCGACACTCTGATAGAGGAGGAGCAGTCTATATCCCATGATAAAGGAGGTCAAACTTGGGAATATTCCTGGGATCAATAGGACTCCGGACGATTAGTTTTCCTCTCATGGCCCCACGGAAGATGACTTCTATTAGGTCCATGAAGTCCTGTTTGTTTTTAAAACTCCCCACAAACTTGGTGTGATCTGGAGACCTGGACAAAATAAAACACAAAGCCAAGGCAAACTAATTAAACGTTTAGACCATTTTTTATACAAATAAGCTGCACCCGTTTTGAAAATACATTCTTGTTCATTTGAATTTTACCAACCAGTGAATGTGTTATACAACCAGTGTGTTAATTATTTGTGACAAGGAGATATGCGAAAGACTACCCAATTGTAAGAGAAATAGCAAAAATAACTTCAAAATGCATTCAACCAACTCCTACGATAGGACCAGTTTAGTTTTACCGCCCGTTTTAACGGTCTGGGTGGGGTCCATTACTAACAGCATGTCCCATCTGCCACGGATCCAAACCCAACCACGGGCGCCCTTACCCATAGTCTACTTTCATGTGCTGACCGTTGAAGAAGAAGACGGTGGAAGGAATGTAGCTAATGTCGAAGTATCTTGTGTAGACGGGTGCTTTGTCAACATCAACCAGGTAAATTGACGCCATGTTGCTCAAGTCATGAGATGTCTTCGACAGCTGTCAGTATTCAACTCATTAACAAAAATGTATTGGAATCAAGTCACGATAATAAAGCAAGTATTGCATTACTGTGGACGTTATGTAATGCATTTGTTAATTATCAAGTATACAGTTTTGTAATTAGCTAATTTCTTAGCCATTTTGGTTTAGCAAATCAAGGTTATTTTTCATTAGACTCGACTGCCTTTAAACATTTATTAGCCTCATCAGATTTACATTCAGTACTGGATTTTTTATAAATAATGGCATTATTTTCAAATATGATATAAAATTGTTAGGGAAGCCTTTGAATACCAACTTATTTTGCATAACAGTGCAGACTATTCACAACTACAACCAACATTACTTTTCGTAACTAACGTTGCTGTACTCACAATCTCATCCAACTGCAAGCAAACCGAATCGTCGTCTCTCCCAAATCGTAAAACCAACACCTTTTCAGCCACGCTCTTAATAGCCTCGTCAATATCCTTCTTACAGGACAGCTTTGGGAGAAACAAACTCATATCTGTATTCTAAATTACAAATTAACAGCCATTTATTTTAGGGCATTTCACAATTACGTATTTGGGCGACTCGGAAGTTCCCTTTTCCTATTTCTTCGACATTACATGAAGATAAGATCCAACGGGCAGGTGCATACCGCCACCTACTGGGCTGGAGTGAGAGTTTCCAAGTCACACTCTCGGATCCTGCCCCGAAGACGTCTCCCATCCACCGGCAAGCCCAGTTATAACTTTCGCATGGCACCGCTGAATGCCTTCCCAAAACACTGCCTCTCATGTTTGCAGTTGTTGGTAAACGAACAGGCTAAAAGTGCTAGTCAGTACATTCTGAATTTAGTCAGTGGAACTCTCTGTGATGTCTGTGTGGCAAAACAAGAGACTCGAACTAAAAATACATTTTCTAAAACCGACAAAGGCCCGGATGGCAACAGACCTGAGATTCTGAAATTCAGAAACCCGGAGCTGCTTAAAGCCGTGTTTAAATCATTCAACACAGGGCTTTATATTGGCTGCTACCAGGACATCTGGAACCAGGGGCTTAAATTCTCATCTATAGTAGTGGAGACAAATTTGACCTCAGCAATTACATCAACTAAAAATAACGCCACCCTGCCATTATGGAGTCAGTTATTTAAATGTCCTCATTTCATACAGAGTAGTGCATGCTTATTCAAGAGTCAACGCCTTTATAAGTAGCAATCATGTTTTTTTATTCCCTCTGGAAAACGCAATCGCCAATACGATTCACTGATTATGACAATAATGTACCATAGAGAATTATTATATTTTCACTTCCTTACTTCCGTTTTTTTGTAAGACAAAACAAAAGTCACAACAGAAAGGCCACCTTCCCTCCCCCAGCATACGATGATGATTCTCCATCAGACAAACGGTTTATATTACCCAGAATTCCAAACAACCACGCACGAAACGCTACATTTTACGTTACGTATTTACGTCACTTTGTTTTCGTCAGTGAGAATGGCGGAGGGAAGACGTAGTGGCGAGACGGTCGTCGATGATGGAGGTGAAATTGGTATTTTAGTTCAGAGTTTAGAAATTCGATTCGATAATAGTGATTATGTGCTGCATCTTTAACTGGATGAGACGTGGCCGACTAGAGTAGGGCACGTAGCTAGTTATATTTATTGGTTCTGTTCCATCTTAAGTCCGTTTGTATGTATTTGTTTAGGAGGATTGCGCCGTTCACGACCCCTGCGGGTGTTAAGTTATAACACGTTATAATGTGTCATGCAAAATGCTAATAGTCGGGCCAAGCTGTCAGGTATCAGCCCGGGCTCCCTGGTAAAAAGTTGCTCACCTTGGTAAGTTGTTTCGACTCCAGCAGGACCAGAGGCGAAGGGAGGCAGTGTGAATACTAAGACTGTCTCTTCCAGCAATGGAGGGGGGGGTGCAGGGAAACGTGCGGCCCAGGAGGCCACCAGCCAGTCCTCGGGCCACCCAGTGCCGCCTAAAGTCTCCAGGGCTGCGTTCGGGCTGAGCAGCCATCCTCTCAAAAAGCCTGCCCTGATCTCCATCAAACTGGGAACCAATGTGAGTGCCCAACCGCGGTGGTTCTGAGGACTGGTCATGTTGTGCACTGTCCAGGGTGTAATATGGGGAGGTTATGATATTCCTGTGTGTGGTGGGACGTTGGTCAACGTTTCTGTTGTGTGGTGGGACGTTGGTCAACATTCCTGCGTTTGTTCTGGAAAGTTTGGTTCGGTTTTTGGTTAAATATTTAAAAAAAAGACCTCATATGGTATCTTTAGGAAAATCAGTAAAATTTACTCAGAAAACACTGGATTCTATTAAAAACAATAAAAACCAATAACAGTACCTATTCTCCCATTCTATATATTTAATTTGCAGTAAACATTTTGGCTTGTGACGACGGTGAACGTTCCTGTGTGTTGTGACGACGGTGAACGTTCCTGTGTGTTGTGACGACGGTGAACGTTCCT
>JAOYSI010006648.1:0-12683 GCA_025775065.1 Hiodon alosoides | reverse complement strand
TTTACAGTATGGCGTCGCATTCGTAAGATGTGTTGATGTGTGTTTATGCTAAGCATAACTGAAAGCAACACACCAATAGTTCACTTTTTTGGCTCCCTAACCCTAATTGCATTTGCAGTGTATGTAATCCTGAAATTTAAATAAATACAGGGATTTGCTCGAACTAATTACAGTGATGGTCATGGATACTATATTGAATAACTGTTCCATTACAGTTCTGCCTGCAGAA
Organism: Hiodon alosoides; assembly: GCA_025775065.1. NCBI lineage: Eukaryota > Metazoa > Chordata > Actinopteri > Hiodontiformes > Hiodontidae > Hiodon > Hiodon alosoides. The sequence continues at coordinate 12,454 of JAOYSI010006648.1, read as the reverse complement.
AACAGGTGAACTGTTCTTAGTTGGGAGACTCGTAAGCAAAGAAAGGTTTCACTCCACCACCGTTAGTTTAAAAGGGCTGCATGGTTTTCTTGAATTGATATGAAAGATTTGGGTTCTTTTATATCGATGGCTTATTCTGATGACTTATTCTGGAATGGTGAAATTTTTCAGCAGTGAAGACCATCTACTGGTTTTTACATTTGGATTTCTCAGTTTTGCTTTACTGCAGAAAGGCATCTGAATATTAATGAAATGGCGTATTTTTTGGGTGAAGCAGGTTGTGTCTTTGTGTGTGCACTATATACACTATACACTTCGATATCTCAAGTGGAAGAGTTCAAGAACTGAAACATTGTGAATTTGTCTCAAAAGTTGAAAATATTCACTCATCTTGCATCTGCCAATTGTTGCTCAGGGCCAAACATGATCCTTCCTGCAAAACACTCAAAACACCTCCTTTCCTTGTTCCTTACAGAGCTCATGTGCAGAAGGTGAAAAACGATGTGCGGCGGGAGACAAATTTGAGACGTCTGTCACTCACCAGCGGAGCAGGCGATTTGTCAGGGTTTCGAAGACAAGGTCCCCTCTACTCCTTCCTTCCCTCTCACCGCCAAGAACTCCCCTGTCCTCCCTTGTGGAGACACTGGATCTTACCAGGGAACCTGGAAGACAGAAAAAATAGCAAACTGCCTGTCCTTATAGAACACAAAACATAAAGCCGGCATGCTTCCAAAGCTCCAAGGTAGAAGTTGGATTATTTTATAAAGTCGCCTGGTTTCTGTCTCTTTTTTTTGTCTGGGGGTTAGGAGGATAAAAGCCATTTTGAAAGGACACACGAACAAGGGCAACGATGCGTTTGCCTATGCTATTGACTCTGCAGGCCGTGTGGGCAGGCCTGTGCCACGCCATGCAGCATTATCCTACCGCTTGGGGGCACTACGACGTGTGCAAGTCGCAGGTCTACACCGACGACGGCCTGACCTGGGATTACATGGCCTGCCAGCCAGAAGCGGCCGACATGACAAAATACCTGAAGGTGGCGGTGGACCCCCCGGACATCACGTGTGGAGATCCGCCGGAGACGTACTGTGCCTTGGTAAGTTTTGGCCCGTCCATATTGTCACGCCTTTTTAAGTGTGGGAGCGGAAGTAGTCATGAATTGTTGTGGGTCAGCCTAGACCCTTGCTTAACTGTGGGAATTCTGATGTTTGCTTGACATTAAATGGGTCTGAGGAATAGCAATGATTTCATGAGATATGGTCATGCATGCATAAAATATTATTATATCTGCAGCATTCTATCATTGATTCTAGATTAACTAGGGTTCACCTCAGCTGCACTAACCCTAGTGATTGGTGGCCAATTACATAAACCAGAATCAAACCTGCCGATCTGAATCATAGAGCTCGGCCTGTGCTGATAAACGTCTTCATTGATTAAGCCCCTCGAGGCCGATGGGAATTTGTCTCAAAATTTCCAGCGGTTCTGAGAATCAAAAGCCCCAAAGTTTTCTCTAATATTTAATAAATTAACAATTCTTGTAATTGAAGTCTGAAAAGCAGTTTGACCTATCCATATTCAGTTTTGTAACCATTGGTGCCACAGATGTTTTCTGTGACCTGAAAAACTGCCTTAAACAAAGATAATCGTTGTCAGCAATAATTAAGAGTATAACTAACTTCTATTTCACTGCCAGAGCAGCCTTTTTCTGACATATTTATTTTGATCTATAATCAGAAAAAAAAAGTTTTCTAATGATTTCAGATATAATAGCTGTACTTTCATACAATCATTGATAATCATTTAATTTGGCTGAGAGTAACTGAATTAACTACAGCATTTTGAACAAGTAACTGTAAAACAGTTTCCTGCAGTTACGGCAGTATCCAACAGTATTTACTACTCAGAGAAAGAGAGAGAGAGTGCTTGATGACAAGCTATATTCACATAAGCTAATGCTACACCAATCTATTCTATGCTCTTTCTAGAGTATAGCTACACATTTTATGTTATTGTCTGAACCAGTAATTTCCAGTTTTGTTAAGTGCACTCAATACATATTCAGATATGGAGTTTCCACTTCTCTAATACAATATGTGAACTACTTAAAGATTTTATGTTAACATGAATATTTGTTTCAGTTTTTTAGTGAGAATCTAGGTGACTTGCCAATAACTACTTTTTCGCCATGCAATATGATGCATAAATTGAATTACTGCCATGCTTGGGGTTGTGAACCTCCCAGACTGGTACAGGTGAACCCCCTGGATGCTCCTGTAAAATTAGCCACAATTATCTGTAGGCTGCAGCTGTGTTCCGGGTGGGGGATGGGGGCCCTGGAAAGACTGCATGCTAACATTGGTACGGTTTATGGCTGGGAAGTGCTGATGACAGACGAAACCTGAGCACTTGAGTGCTGCTATAGATTTCAGAGCCAATCAAAACTAAATTAGGAAACAAAGAGATTATTAAAAAATCAACCATGCAACCCACTCTGGCATAATAATAGCATGTGGTCATTAAATGTATTCCATGCCAACCCATAAAAATTGCTAATTCAATGTATTCTTAATTATACTCAATTTACCTGCTATGTGTCCCCTTGACATGTGTGAAATGACACCAAACCCCCCCCAAAATAACTTAAAAGGAATGATCAGTGAATGGTTGGAGACCTGGATTTGTCAGGAAAAAATTAATTAATAATTGATGTGTACAGTGACGTATTTCTGAAATAATGGTAAATAATTTGGAGAAGAGGGAAAGGTGTTGAAGTCATGTGTATCAGGTTTGTAAATTAATTTTGCTTTACAGAAAATTGTTATATTTTTTATACTTTATTATATTGGTGCTTTTTTGTAATTTAAAATTAATGGTGACCTTAAACAACATTTCAAGATAATATGCTGTCCTAGACTAGTAGGAGGCATTTCAAATCATCACACCGACTTCTGAGAACTTAAGATTCCTCAAGTGCCTCCGAGTTGACATTTGAGCGCTGTCATCATTTCACATTTACATATGCATTTCAACCACAGCAAAAGGGGATTTTTTTTTTTACATTTTCCAGATATTATGTTGTCTCAGACAAACAAATGGTGACATTTTGTTTTAATCAAATACTTTATTCATGTTGAATCCATGTGGAAAAAAACAAAGCAAGCAACAAAGAATATTTCAAAAGTGCTGACTTCTACGCATAATGGTGTTTGCATTTTAACAGTGCATGAAGACTAATTACTTATTTATTCTGTCGGACATTGTATGTCGGTTGGGCTCAAAGCCAAACTTTATCACACCCTTCTCATTGTCTTGTTTGAACTGCAGAAGTTTAAATGAAACAAAAAAGTCGTAAATCTCACCAAACAGAGCAGTGTTACTCCCTTTAACACGCAGAATGAATTTAGTACAGAGGTCCATATGATCAGAAAAAAGCAAAAATTGTAATATCTATTGAGGTAAGACTTTAGTTAGTTGCAAAGATTACAGTAAACCATGGATTCTATAGTGCTCTTACAACCAATGCCTTCATATTACATACTATTAATGTACTGTAGTGTACTGAGCTATAGTGTACTGAGCTTTTAAAAAGGCCAGGTTGTGGCTATATTATCCTCCAGTGCACCTGTATTAAGACTAGTGCCTGCATGAACTGTATATTTAAAAAAAAATACATTCAAACAGTCACTGTTTCAGTGTTCTCTTTGCAATTTTAATACTATAAAGTGCATTTTTGAAGAGGACATTAAATGAATAAATAAAACTAAAGTATTTTGCCGTGAAGGGGGTTAGGCCGAGCAAAGCCATCGCTTTTGAAGCACTGTCTCCAGCTCACTGCCCCCCCCCCCTTCCATCTGCTCAGGTAGGCGCCCGAGAAACCCATTAACAAGGTGACGAGGAGAATTTCCACATTTTAATTTTAATGGCATGTCCTCGCCCGGCCATGAGAGGCTGTGGCCCCACTCCATCTGCAGTGACAGGAAGCTGGTCGGCCCCTTCACACTGGAGAGGCTCCCCCCTACCTCCCTCACCTGCTCGGCAGCTCCTCCAGAACACAGGGATGACCCCCCGGGACTGCATGGCTGGGTTTGGCCGCTGATGACACAGTTATGGTTTGCAGGGCATGCTGATTAGAGCTGCTTCTACCGCCGTTCCAGAGGGGCCTGGCTGGAGTGTTTTAAAAACCAAATCCACATTGGGAGTCCCACGCAGTGCAAGCACATATAGGTGGGGAATAGAATGGCCCATAATTTTGAGATGTTAACAGAATTTTCTCATAATGCACTTATATATTGATCCCTTGCTCTTAGCTTTTAGTCATAAAACACTGGAGCCTTTTCTGTGTTTACCAAGGCTTGGGCCTTATATATTTCTCTTTAAGTAGCATCGGGTAGGGAAGTCTGAGGAATAACTGATTACATCTTATTTTTCCCTTTTTTTTGGTTTTGTTACTGAAATATAAACAGAATGATGAGTGGAAGAATCAAACTGCAAAATTATATTATCTTTCTAAACCTTATCTTGGTTCCAAAAGCTGGACAGAAATATATTAACTCTAAAATGGACGGCAGACCCGTGGGGCATAGCAGAATGTTCTTGCTGTACCATGAAGCAGTGGTACTAAATAGGTGGCCAGAAATGGCCCCTCTGTGTTTTCTATTTGGCCTGCCATCTCACCTTGCTATTGATTAAACAATTAAAAATAAAATGAGATGATAATAAATTGCTTGGTTTGTAAAAACAGTAAGCACATACAATTTAGATACAGTCGGCAAACGGCAGCTATTTGATTAATTACTAAAATATTGGTTGTTACGCTCTTGCGGTTGCATCAGACAGTAGTAGTACAGCTAGGATGTAATCTCCCATTTTTTCCATAGAATGATGCAAATGGAGAGGGAGCAATCTCCTTATATTGGACACTGAATTCAAAATGGACAGAATATTACGCCATCTCATTTAAATGAAAAACCTTGTGTTTAATGAGCCAAATGACTAGCAGTCTGCAAGGTCACCAACTTGAGGTGGCACTTTGAATCAAAGCACAGTCATTTCAAGCGGACAGGCCGCGGTGAAACGTCTTAAGACGTGCCAAAATTAAAAATCTGAATTCTTGATATCACAAGTCAAATTCTAACCTCCTACCAACCAGTTTCTGCAAAGCTGACCAGAGATTGACCATCCCCCCCTCTCCCATTAGATTTGACACAAGCAAAGGTAAGAATATAATTTTATTGACAATTTAAACTCGGATTGCATCATCCCAGTTAGCTAGTTGTCAAACTAGCTTTATTATTTTGGTGGAAGTTGTCTCTAGGTTCAAGGATTCAAAGATCAGGGAAAGCTGATCCTAGATCTGTGCTTTAAAGCAACTTATTCTGTTTCCCTTGCAAAATGAGAGCGGTGTTTCACAATTTTATGATATCTGTTTTTTAATTTGATTTTCAGCAACCAAAATTTCAAAGTCTAACTGGGACAAAGAGTGTCTCGATAAGTCGGGACACAGTCCCAGTTTAATCGGGAATTCTGGTTGTTCTATATGTATGTATGCATATTTAGTTAAAATTGTTATTGTTATGTGCTTCTGTTTTCTTAACACGTGTAGATCTAATTGAGTACCCTTGCCCTATACAAAGCTGGTTGTGGCAAAATTATAATTCTGTTAATCATCGATAATATTCAAGAAAAATATCTATTTCATTTACATAGAATAAATGGATATGCCTTCATGTTCCTTTTATAGATTTGTAAGCATAAAAAGGGTTTCAGGTTCAGTGTAATGTACAATCTTTATATATTTTTCTTCTATTCACTTTTGGTGTAGCTGTGATTTCTCTACATGAAAATGATCTCAGGCCTTGGCTCTAGCATCCATTGATCTCCATTTCCGCTGCTTCCTCTGGGCTTCCATCTCCTGCTATAAAAGTACTTTTATGCTTACTGTATTAGACATGAATGATAAACCTAATATGTTTGGATGTCTATCATCACACTTTTTTGGTTTTAAAAGAAAAAAAGTGTGTCTTTTAGATTAAACGGAACAAAGTCCACACAGTGCAAACAAGGGGATACATTTAAAAATAAAAAGATTGTTGCTTTGATTTGTTTGAGGCAGCATGCTAATATGCTCATAAAAAGATGAATGCATGATTTTAAGAAGGAGACATCGCTGATTGCAATTCTTCACTCTAGATCAGTGAGCCTGGATCGCAGGCCACGTCCATCCGAGGTGTTGCCATTATCAAGATGGAGCGCTCGCTCTTTTATTCTGCGTCAAATCATGCACTCTCTGATCTCAGTCACTTTATCTATCCGTTGGAGGAATTGCAAGATTAATGACTGTGCGGTTTGCCCAATGTCAAAACAAAACCATTTGCTAAACACAGACAGAGAAAAGAAAATGGCCCAGTGACTTCACACAAGTGAAGGAAGAGTCTCGTTAATAAACAAATTGATTGTTTTTAATGGGCAACGGCCGACACCATGCAGACTTTCTCAACTGAAGCACCTTTGAACTGTTTAAACGAGGAACAAGCCAGGTACAGGCTGTGTTCCCTCGGCCCAGAGCCTAAACCAGGAGAATTAACAGCCCCCTACATTCTCTTCTCGGCGGACGTTGTAGATTTTAAAAAGCTTGGGAAGTTCTCCTGTTTCTGGCCCAAAGGTCTATTCCATTTCCAAAGCAGACTAGGAAGCCTCCACCTGCCTGATGCTGTCAGGCCGCAGACAGCTCAGGATTAAAGTGATTGACACTTCAAAAATATAATGATCTGTTGTGCCTAGCCCAGCCAGTGCCAGGGAAACTTTAAATCAATAACAATGCTATCAGAACTGGAAATCAAATGCAAAATAATTCCCAGGACATCCTGTGCATAATGACATTTGCTCCTTTGAAGAATCGCTAATGAGTTTTTTTTTTTTTTTTTCTTGGCAGACACTATCAACAGTTTAGTCAAGTGTGAGAGAAAGAATCAAGTGAGAGAAGTTGCCTCATAATTGCATTGAAAAATATCTAGACTTGCCCTGCTATAGTATATTATCTCCATTTGGTTCTTTTTGGTAACCTTTTGGTTCTTTTCATGGCCAATTAAAAAAAAAAAAATCTCTGAAATATGAAGGATACATGAGGCTTTAAATGTGGTATAGGACTGGGGTCCATTATGCTGCTTGGTTCATAAAAGATGGTGGGTTTTGTTTTTTGATTCACATACCAATTCAAACGTATCATACACATTCTTCAAAATCTTATGAATATTTTATTTTACTCCATCCATTGGAGTAACCTTTTCCACAATTGTTTCTTGCTCGGTATGCATGTCCAGCAAGGCTGCTGTTTTGTAAGCATGCTAAGTTGACGCCACCTTTCCAATTACTGTGCCGTTCGTCATCAGCTGTCAGCTGTTTCTATAGTCTAATACCAAGCAAACTATTATTATTATCAATAAATGATTGGTGTTTTATTGTTAATCTAAAGTACAGCATCCAAAACATTTTGGTTAAAAAAAAAATTAGAGCATTGGAGATATTTCCACCATTGCACTAGACTGCATGCTGCCAATGTCAAGGCATGCGTAGTAACTTGGTAAGAATGTGTATGTATAACGTGATACGGATAATGGTACGAATGCATCTCCAAAGTTGCAGAACACGTTTGCATCAATGTGCAAAAATGTATTTATACAGAAATACTATAGACATCAATAGTCCTGATTAACCCTATTATTATTGTTATTATTAGACCTTATTATCATTCATAAATGGGTGGATTTTTTGGTTTTCATCAGTGTAGTCTTTAAGCTTAACATCAACTCTGTCAGTTCCTCAGCTTGGTTCAGCTACAAAGGATGAGGCATTGAACCTCATTGACCTACAAATCGGACGCAAATTTCTCCTGGTTTCTGAAACTGCAACTTCTATATGCTGCCTTTAATCACTGAGTGGCAGGCGTTCTGTGAGATCATTTATTTGCCTGGTTGCTATCGCGGAAAGAGCTCAATTTGGAAATAAAACAGGTGACCTTTTTTAGATTTGAATATCAGGCCTTATTCAGTGGGAATAATCTCTGGCTTCTGGAATGTTATAATGAAGGGAGGTGGATGTGTTTTTAAGTTACATTAATGTCTTCAATACAAATAATAGTTTTTTTGTAAACTGGAGATGAAATAGAAGACTGTATGCTTGATATTGAATTAGTATGAAACATCTCTAAAGATTAGGGAACTCATTATTCTTTATGGGGGGAAAAATAATGCTAATACATGAGAAAACAAGACTAAATATTCTCTCTTGATGTAGAATTTCCAGGCCAGTGATATGGATGTTTAACAATTTATAACTAAAACTGGAGCCTCATTTATAAACTGAGCGTGCTTGACATGTGACTGCAGTGTCCGCAGGTATGTGTATTGAAGGCCAAATAGTTACTCCTCCTGCATTTGAACAAGAAGACATTGTCCTCAGCGCATGAAGTCAAGAATCCTTTTCAAAATAAAGCTTGTGAATTTATTTCTGTTTTCATCTTATTTTAAATTTATTTTTTAAATGTAATTCATTGACCAGAATGAGGGCAAAATCCCAGCAAAGTATGGTCAATACAAATCGGTGCAAAGCAAATGCAGAACCAGTCTCAAAGACTGCACAATATGTATTATGTTTGACTCCCTATTTTTTTCGATCAGCTTCTGCCCGCTGAGATTTTTCATCATCTTACTGTATACTTTCACATATACAGTATTTTTTTATTGTCAAATGTAACTTAACTGGGGAAATATTTACATGTATGTCTATTTCATTTGTCATTGATAATGGTTTGGATATGACCTCTCACAACCTAATTTGCTTTGGTTTGTGGCCTAATTGGGCTAATTAAGGACTCTGCCCAATTTTTTTGAGCATTGTCTTCATACTGGGATGCTGAACCTGTTGGTTCAGGAAGGAGAATAAGGCCTGATAGAGCTTGCCAGTAGGATGGCTGATTTTTAACTTTTTAACATACCTGCATTATAATCAGGACTTGAGCTGGAGAAACTCAGCCTGTGCCTCATTGAGACAGACAAGAGAACTTGTTCTGGACAGCCATCTTTTTTTATTAAACTTACAGGAAGTGGATATAAATAGCTTTTTGTCACCTGACCGAGACATTGGTTCATGTGTTTGCTCAGTGCAGGCGGACAGCGCGGGCGTTTGCGCTACTGAAAGACTTCAGTTTATTTATTATAACTAAACTGGTCATTTGGGTTACACTAACAATATTCATGTTTGTAGACCCGAATAACGCTTTAAAGCACCTGGTTTCTTTACATTACATTTTTTATTGTGTATCAGTGATAACGTGATTACCTATTTACGAGTTTTGGGTGTGGAATACTGTTTGTGCTTTGTAGGTGATGAGGGTTATCTGACATTGTATTTTTCGCGATTCAGTTGGGGTCCCCCCCTTATAACAATTGGGGGGACTAGTGGTGCTGTAATGGTTGTACAAAAGAGGTTGATGGTGTTATATAAGCTTTACAAACTGTTAGCGATTTTTAAAAAGTCCCCTCTCCACTTTTTTATTTTTATATTATTGCAGGTGGCTATTAGTTGATATATTTACTTTCCTTCTTAAAACAACAAAACAAAATACTTGTGCTATTTAGCTAAATATTTATAGACGCTGAAATGAATGAATGCAGACGATAATTAGCTGCAACATCATAGCTAGAGAGTGAAGAAGCCTAACAAAAGCTCATGTTAAACTACAATACTGCATATATGTTGTTTCACAAGTGCCTTAAAAACTTGGGGATTATGTGCCATACTTAATCCTAATTGGTTCTCTTAATGTGGGGGTTTCAAAAACCCATCTTTATGTCAGCAATCAGAGGTTGAAAACTTTTTTGTTTCTGAACACGTATAGTCATGTAATGCAGTCTGCTCTGCTCACTGTACTTTATTTATTTATTTATTTTTATCCCTGGAGCCTATGTTTGCTAAAAGTGTGGTTTAGACAATTACTGTGAATAGCGGCAGACAGAGCTGGAGGAAAATCACTTAAGAACCCAGTCATTATTTAATTTAGTCTGTATGGCTGTTTTCTTCAGACTTCCATGGCCTGGACTGAGTACAAATTTAAGGTTCCTCCTTAAAAATGTGTTGACTAAGGTTGTTCTATTGATAGATATATTTATTGAATGTGACATTGGATCAAGAATTATATTGACCAATACATGTCATCTTGCCTTATTGTGAGTTTACCAGTTAAAATTTGCGACTTTACATACCACGTTCAGGGGACTATTGAACTAGGGTTACAGCCTTCTCTTTACCTAGCAAGGGGCTAAAGCACTGTGGCAACTGCTTACTCAACACACACATTTTTATATCATATTCTAAGATTGGAACCCTCTTTTTGTGAGAAAAGATTGTGTCCTGCTTTAACATCAACGGTTTAACATATTTTCCCTTTCAGATACTAAAAAAGAAGCAATGGTTATTGTCATGATGGCTATTTAAAAGATTTGAGAGCCTTGTCTTCTGTTGGAAAGGCTATTTTATTTGTAGTTTACAGTTCTTAAAGGTAAGAGGGCCTTAGGTGGATGGTAGTTATAAATACAATTTAAAGAAGCTAGAAGCCTAAAAGTTTAACTAAATATTCTCCATGTGCAAATATATCTGCTGTGTTATTAATTATGTGCCAGCATTAAAATTCACTCCTTCATATTTTCTTGTTTTAGGCAATAGGATTTAACTCCTATATATGTCATGGCCCACAAGTGTAGAATTGGTAATCTCTCAACAGCTAAAGTGGATATAAATATTGCAGATGAACAGAATTAAGGTCCCCTCGCTTAATATCCATAACTCCCTGTGACATTTCAGAGTGAAACCATCAGACGTACTCCATAGAATTTTATGTTTAATAAAAGTCTTTAGCAGTGACTAAATCAAACAACAACAGTGGTTGTTTATAGTAGAATCTTGCCATTTCTGTTACTAAACATTGGCATGATATAGTGCTTGACTTAAGGCTGGATAGACATATGTTTCATAGTGAGGGTTGTGGTTGCTGTTCATCTGCCTGGTTTATCAGTGCAGTATTAGGGGAATTGTTGTTTGTCGTACATTCTCTGTTTAGCCACTGACAGCCAATCAGGCCAACTGTCACTCTTTCGCTGTTTTAACTTGCTACTTGATGGCAAGTTGAAATTGCAGACTCTTCTCTAGAAACGAAATGGGAAGACAACGCTTGAATTTTGTCAAACTCGATGAAACGGTTCTGCTGACGGTTTGTGTTCCTCAGATTGGCTTTTCTGGCAGGGGAAGAGACAATGTCTAGCCCAATGACGTGCTGGCACCAAAGGTCAAAGGGTTGGCAAGGCGAGCAGCCAAAATCAGCTAAAGGGGTTTGTCTCCTGCAAAGGATGACTGGAGTGATGTTTGTGATTTTGGCAAAGTAGTGAATTTGTTGTTTATTAACAAACCTGCGCCATTTCCTTCTCCAGAGATGTCTATAATATAATTTTATCGTATTGAATAATTAGTGAGAGAAGCAAGATAATTGCATTCCCAAGCAGAACCAACATGCTCTCCTCTCCTATACTTGGAAATGGCCCTAAAAAATACTTTCCAACGTGCACAGCGGTACTCCCAACCACTCAAGCCATGTTTTGCCCTTGAAGCTTTCAGTTGTCCATGCCTGTCACATAACAATGCTGATGCACTTGGCTGCTTGTGTCAGCTAACATCCAGAAGCTATTTACCCAATTTGTGTATTCTTTCTTCCTCTTTTAAAAAATTTCCAATGATAATAATATGTGTGGGTGCCAATAATTAAATTAAATAGTTTTTTTAAACTATATATTTTCAATGTTGGCACTGCAAAAAATGCCAATATATTTTCCATGTTGACACTGCAACATATTCAAATAATCTAGGCAATGTTTTACATTATTTTATAGAGAGTAAATGCAGCCAGAAATATATCATATGTTTTTTAAAGTAATGAGTGAATGAGTGGTTTGAAGTGGGTGTAACAGATACGCAACTGTTTTTAATGAGTGCATGTGTATTTCTGGTCCCAACGAGTTAAAATCATGTCATTGCTCATATATAATTTATTTTACTGTTGACCCACAATCATCTTTACGTAGGTTTGATTCATTGTAGATAATTAGGCATAGTACAATTTTAAGTGTTCAAATGGCTGTTGTGCCCATCACAAAAGTATGGTAGTGAACTTACCTCATAATGGTTTAATATACACCACTTTAAGTTCCTGGTCTCCATTTCATAATGCCTTTCAGCATTTATTCTGTTTTGAGTAAGGATAGTCAGTTTTTTTTTTCTGTACAAAACCACAAGAAAATTATATTTTGTGTACCAAGGTAGGCATATATATATTGTGGCAACCACGGGGAATTCCCACAAACAAAGATCGGGAGCGGTCGTTTTTCGTGTGCGTTTTCTTTATTTT
>JAOYSI010006647.1:0-12684 GCA_025775065.1 Hiodon alosoides | reverse complement strand
CTTGGTTACATTAAGGGTTTATGTATTGTTATAAACCATAATATTTTTTATTTATTAAGACAATTGCTATTCAGTTTCGTCAGTTTTCTTATTTAGCTATTTAAATCAAATATTTAATCGGGACCATGAGACAACTTTTATATTGTCTATAGCTCATTATTAATTAGTTAATTGTTTGGGCAGAGGCTGCTCAAGACGCAACTGCAATTAGTCCCTTAAAACTAGTAACCCTGAATCGTTCGGTTGATTATATATTTCAGTGAAGTTCCTTGACTGCTAATGTAGTTAAAACATTTTTTTTCCAGATTTAGAAGATGAAAACATCACTGTTTGCTGCTATACTTCTGTTTGGGCTTTTGGCCACCGACGCGATTCCTTCCAATCGTTGGTCCTGCTACAAAAAAGTTTTGAAGGACAGAGACTGTCACAATATCGCTAATGGAATCGACCTGCTGCGACCCATCGATTCCCTTCAGAATCATTTCTGGGAAGGAAATAAATGCGACATGGTCTGCTACTGTAATTTTAGAGAGCTGCTGTGCTGTCCAAGGTAATTCAATTTTAAACCAGTAGAGGGAGCCTGGGACTTAAAGTAAAACAGAAGATGCCTATGTAGAATTTAGGTTTGAGTGGGGGTAGGCTGGTGGGCGCCAAGCGTGGGTTAGGACGAACATAATCCAGTATGGGGCGGTTCGTGAACACAGCACACATTGTAGCTATCATAAATAAGGCACCTATTAATGTACCCGGGCATATGTCAATGTTTGAGCGTGTGGTCGACAAGCGTGTGCCGTTATTCACATAATATAGGCCTACTTCACGTTTGCTAATATAAATTGGCCGTGTTTTGTCTGGATCTTGTAATATGAATGCTTCATTCCGGATTCCCCCACTGAGAGTGGCGATTTAAACATAGTGTAGGTAATATAAAAAATTTAAAAATCAGTTGTGCTACAAAACGTGCCACAAGACCTGCACGAGTTACTGTAGCCTGCTGTTGAAGCACTGAGCTATGTCTGGTCATTACCAATCATTGTAATAACGGTAAGAATTTTATTGCAGTCGTTTCACCCCTTAAACTCTTACATTGTGTTCTGTTTCAGAGACGTTTTCTTCGGACCAAAAATTTCCTTTGTGATCCCGTGCAAAAGAACTTAGGTGGGGACGGCTTCCAAATGACGACACGAAGATCGCACGGGCAGGGATGCAGTGCCTACGAACTGAGCGCGGTTTCTTAGCTCAGATATAAGCTGATTGGTATGACTGGCGCTGCACAGTTCAGCCATTGTTATTATCCGACGCGTAATTGATGCTTTAGGAGGAGTAGCAAAAAACCTTTAGCATCAATTCATCAAATCAAACTCAACTGAAAACCCCCATGCGGTTGGTAGATAATATGCGGTCCAGAATATTGCCCTAAAATACATGGGCCTGCCCACAACTAAACAAACTACGTATGAGGCTAACGCAAATCATTTTCTGATTTGTGTGTAAAGTGTGTTATTCAAATAAGTATTGTAACATTTATAAATCTTAGTATATCACTGAAAATTATTTTTTAAATGATTCTGTACTCTGTACTTCTAGAATAAAAGTACCACGGCTGGCCTCAGGATTGTGCTAACGGAATATATTTCCGTATTGACATGGGTGCCTAGTATGCATCTGAAGCAGTGATAACTATTTTCTTTTCGTGTTTGAAATTCTAAGTAGGCTACTAAAACCGAATACTCTGTATTGTATTGCAATATAATTAGTGTTGTATTGAAATGTATAGGGGCTTTTGGATAAACGTTAATGTTAAAATGTTAATCTCGGCAATCTAAGTATAATTCAGTCTGCATATGTGCTTGAAATGTTTTACGAGCTGATAAAAGTGTCCTTTAAGTCTCGTTGTGTTAACATTTAAACGGTTGGTTAATTTCCTTGTCATGAACCATTTTGCAGTGTTGTAAATTCTCAGGCAAAAGTGCCTCACAACAATATAACAGGATATGAAACCAAAGCACCGCCTCGGCAGCGTGTTCTTTTTTCCGTTGTAAATGTAGTCGTATCCGTTTCTTTTTTTCTCGCAAGATTTCTTCGTCTTGTCTGTCAATAAAATTATCGTTATAACTTCACGCTAAGGGCGGCAGAACAGATCTGTGCATTGAAAAATCGGCGAAACTGGGGCTTTGTGTATCGTATCAGACGTGACTCATTCCGGAGGCGACTGTTGAAGTCTAGAGAGTCGCTCTTCCGGAGCGCAGAGTGGGATCTGCCCTTGGTAACATGCCCTTCGCATTGGTAACAGTCCCGTCGCGGGAGAGCTTCGGCGGTCGCGATGCGTCTGCCTGACTTCTGTTCTGAGATGTTTCAGAGGCAGGCTGCTCAGTAACAAACAAAAACTTTGTTTTCCAGACAAAGCAAAGGAGTCTCAACCTTACCATCAGGGATCATCATATTATTATTTCACTTGAACAAACCTAACCTGGTTTTAATGTCACTAAGTAACCACCTGACGGCTCGGCAATCCATGTTATTACAAGTGTAGTCACAGACTGAATAGCTATTTCCTAAAGCTTTGCAGGCGCCCTCCTATTTGAAAGGGATCAATTCACACTGTATGTGTTCAGAGGCCCATCTGCTGTATGTGAGAAGTTTCAGAATTGGTGAACAGCTGGAGGGCTTGTGGTATGCAAAGTACTCAATGCTTCTTGACTCCGGATACCTATGACTGATTGGTGAACTCAATTCCATGAATTGCTTTGGGAGTTGAATTATAAATAATTCTGTGCTCTGTAAATTAGTCTGACATTGGACGCGGCTGGCTAGCCTGCCGGAGGTTTGAATACTTTAAAGGGCAGTGCCTAGACGTCCTTTTTGTTTTGTTTATCTTCTTCATTGTCTAACAGGCACACTAATTCAGGGCTGTCTGTATTCCGGCCAGATACCCTGTGGATCTTGATTACACCATTGAAGGGGGGCAATATTAATGTATATTGAGGCTGCTTTCTGAAAACGGGGGGACTATTTACTGGAGTGACGCTGGAGCTGTCTTTCAATTAGCACTAGTTTCCAGAAAGTTTCCCCAGTGCAAACTGAAGTTGCTCGTGCGGGACCACAATCCTCTGGTTTCTGCACAATATATAAATAATACCATGCAACCATTCTGCTACATCAGATAAGTGGCAGGAACTGTGTTTCCACAGAAGTTGGATCCTAACGTTTTACAGCTTAGCTATTTCAGCTATTTTGCGATAGCACTGTGTCGTGTCAGTCAAAAATATTTTTATAAATCCGGTGTATTGCTCCCCTCAATATTATCAAGTATTTTCGGTGCACTGTCTACTAGCCTACTATTTGTAGCCAGACCTGCTTCTTTTAAGACCAGATGAGTGTTTTATCCACCACACTCCAATGGTCTGGTTGTGTTGTTTAAAAATATGTTAACCTAGCTAGGAATTATTTTTTTTCCTAGCGAAAAATCAGCATTATGCAAAATTAGATTCATAATTACAGTTTAAAACCAACTAATTACATTAAATAATAAAAGCAGGCAAACTTGGTACTGCTGATTTCACAAGCTAGCTTCCTAAAAGTAGGCCTTTACTTGAACAGGCCATTTTGTATAACCTTCATATACCTTGGCAGATCAATCAGTATCATAGCTGAGAATACCTTTCAGGAGGTGGGAAGTCTCCAGGTGATTAAGATTCGCCAGAAAATTATCCACAGCACAATATTTAAAAAGAAACCTTAAAAAAAACACAACAAAAACTAGTTTTATCAACTGTCTGTAAAACGAATCAGTGGTAAAGTTACTGCAAGCTAGACAGCACACATGGAGCATCGTGCCATCTAGCAAACTAGCTTGTGTAACCAGCTATGCCCTTGTTAGCCTGTTTGCTATTTATACAATGACCAGGGTCCCTAAATTTCCCTAAGCCATGTTTACAGTGTTATTGTTCACAGTCCCATTTGCTATGCCTGGCTGCAATTCAATTTCAAATTTAAAAGTGAAAGCAACAAAACATCTCCAATACATAATTTTTACGTGCCTGAACCTTAATGACTGTTTTTAAAACGCACCACCTCTGCCTCGCAGTCTTATCAGCACAGCATGCAAACCGATTGTGTCACTGGATCTCTGTCTTAAAGCAAGTGCCTTCACTCGTGTATGTCTCACCTGTGCAAACCACAACCTGCAGCCTATAGCTGCCTGGGAAACAGCAGTACAGTGCACAGCGGGGAAAAAATTACTGCATGCTGCATGGCACGACTGGCACAAACTGTCTTTCCACATAACCATGGCGTTTAATTGGGCCTCTGGATGTCCTCTCCGGCAGAGGCTATCTGCAGCGTTATAGTGAGACGCGCCATGGAGGTTTGCATACCGCTCAGGAGAAAGGAGGGATATGTGAGCACAGCCACTAGGGCAATTTTTTATTTTATTTTTTTAACCACCAAATAAAAACAGTTTTGTTTTGGATTTGTGTCGTTCACAATCCTGGTGATTACTGCCCACCTCAAATCTATCAAAATTGTGGCAGTGTAGTGTAACTGCTTGCAGCCAGAGCTGCATCTAGTGCAGATCATTTTTAAGTGGTTAGCTACCAAACTTTATGGAGATGTTTTGTTGCTTTCACTTTTAAATTTGAAATTGAATTGCAGCCAGGCATAGCAAATGGGACTGTGAACGAAAACACTGTAAACATGGCTTAGGGAAATTTAGGGCCCCGGGTCATTTTATAAATAGCAAACAAGCTAACAAGGGCATAGCTGGTAACACAAGCTAGTTTGCTAGAGCAAGGCTTTTCTTTAACAGAGCCAATTTGTTAATCTCAATTTCTACCTGGTCAAATGAAAGATAAATCAACAAAGTAACAGCACGTGACTATTAGGCAGTTTCATACATGCTGTATATGTTTTGACATTTGCATTTTTGTAAATCTACCCCACACACAAATAATTAGTTTAGGATTTTAAAAAAGCATTCATTGAAATGTATGTAATCGTTTATAAGACGTGTGCTTCTTGTGTGGTTTATGTTTGCAAATATTGTAACTGGCCTGCGGTAGGTTTCGCACACCGCTCACCAAACCGAGTATCGTTTTTATGTTTTACCCGTAAACACAATATATGTTGTTAAACAAAACGTAGTTATATAGCTAAGTTACGTCAAGTGTAAAATTACGTTAAATTAATTTTCGTTTTAAATTCGATTTTTTTTTAGACTCCTCAAGGACACTTCAGCTTCACTTTGTGTGGTAGAGTTGGGGATTAGTTCCTTCACAATGCTTCCAGACGAACGGTATTCAAGCCCTGGAACGTTCTCGGTGATTCGTGATAACGTTCGATTTAATGACCAGCAATCAGCGCCTTTATCCGCGAAACAATAGCAAAACTAGTATGGCTTTGGATTTGAAAATTTAAACGCCGGGACACAACACCCGCCTTTTCTGAGCATCAAAACACACTACGCTATGGGGGAGGAGGTCCAGACGCAACAGCTAAACAGCAGCTGCTTTCCCGCTGCGCTTTGTACTTGCGGTTCACGTTAACTGTTGTATTCGGAGCACATGCGCTGCCCCCTTATTTAAATTACACAGGCAATGGGATGGTAGGTAGTACGTGGTTTAGCTTATTTGTTTATGATGTTGAACACGTTCGGCAAGTATTTATTCTTTTGCAAAGCACAATCTCTTAAACATCACGTATTATATGAACTTGTATTGAACGATTCCCACCGTATTAAAACCATTCCATTCAATCGGTAACCACCAGTTTGCCGAAGTAAGTCCCAAACATTATTTTAGATTCATAATAATGTTTTAGAGGCTGGGCACACGTTAAGTAATATTGTAATCAAATGGTTACCGAATGCATGTTTTCTGTATTGTTTTATTGAGAACAAACATCAACGTATTGTGTACAATGCTATACAGGCAGTACCAAAAAGCGCATCAGTAGGCTATGTTCAGAAAAATATATATTCAACAGCATTGAGTAACTTCAAGTAAATTAACAACTACATATACTACTTGCTAGACACTAAAGTTGGCAAAATCCATGCTTCCATTATTTAAACGAACAAGGAATAATTAGTTTTGCTAAACTAATGAATGTTATGCTCGAGACTCCTACTTTCTAGGTGACTAGGATTACTTTTTTTCTAACGCTTAGGACTGTTTCAGTCTATCCAATGCAGCTGAATAAAAGTTATGCTTAACTTTTAACTAACTACTGGATTTGTTAGCGCTGTAGCAACCAGCTAACTTCAT
Source organism: Hiodon alosoides (assembly GCA_025775065.1). Taxonomy (NCBI): domain Eukaryota; kingdom Metazoa; phylum Chordata; class Actinopteri; order Hiodontiformes; family Hiodontidae; genus Hiodon; species Hiodon alosoides. The sequence continues at coordinate 6,421 of JAOYSI010006647.1, read as the reverse complement.
TTTAACCTCTTTGTTCGTAGATTCTAGGTTTCCTCTCCACAACTGTTGTTTTTGTGGGATTCAAAACAATAAGCAATGCATCGCGACCAACAGCATTCAAGTTTTCTAAAAGCACGCAATGATACATTTGGCGCCGTCAATTTTAAATCCCTGATTTGGCCAATCATCTGTTGACTTGCGCTTTTAGACAGACCTTTCGAAAGCCATTGTCTGATGACGGCAAATGTTTGCAACCAATCCGAATGCTCTATTGGCAACATTTGCAGGATGATTCAAATTTGAATGTTTTCAGGCAGCCAACGGTGGAATGATAGGGAGGAGCTCTGAAAGGATTTAATCAAGTTTATGTGAACTACGCGGCACTGAAAAAACAGTGTGAAGAAGTTAGGAACTGCACTCTACGACGAAGTTTTGTGGCTGATAGAGGTGAGTGCGAACACTTGGTGTTCCTTTCTTGTTTACGGATAAGTACCGCTAAAATAAAACGAACGCAATTACAAATGTAATCGGATTGGTATTATTATTCAGATGTTTAAATACGCTTTACGATTTCGTTTTCGCAAAAGGAATTAAAACAAGAAATGACGATGATGGCCAGCGAGTCCCGAATCTTAATGCATTCATTTTAAATGTGGGTTTAACAAAGTTGTAATTTTAGTTCCAACGAAGAACAAAATCGGTCTTGATGGAAAGATAGTCGGGTAGCTAGTTAGCATTTAAGCTTTGGTGTCGACCTAGTTACCGTGATTGGCTAAGTATCACAGACTGTTGTTGGCTAACCGCGGGTAAACGTTCATTTTTGGAATGATTTCGAATAAATGGCGTGCTTTACTAGTGTATTCATTGTAAACCTAGCGTTGTTTGAATAGCACAATTGGTTATCTATAATCATAATGGTAGGAGAGTTTAGGCGGGAAACAAAATGGAGGCATAGCTTATTGTTCTGGCAATGTGGTAGTTGCATTACGAAGCAGGAACTTGTTGACCCGAAATAGGCCAGATTCAATACTAGGCTTTTGACATTTTAAATCTGATTTTTAGTAGCCCCAGACGACTTAGTAGTAGACTTAGTTTTTTTGGGGTAGTTTTTCCCAACTTAAAAATTTTTCACCCTTTTTCTACAGACTTTAGCAGCCATGGGAAAAGATCCTAATAAGCCCAGGGGAAAAACGTCCTCCTACGCCTTCTTCGTTCAAACGTGCAGAGAAGAACACAAGAAAAAGCACCCGGGTACATCCGTCAACTTCTCCGAGTTCTCCAAGAAATGTTCAGAACGGTGGAGGGTAAGTACGGCGTCCGCCATGATGAAATGGTGTCTTTCCGGCGGGGGGGGTGTGGTTTAGCTTTATTTTGCGACGTAGTAGTACCAGAATGGCGCGCCAGCTAACCGAATACTCGTTTAAGAAAAACGTCGAAGTAATTGAACTGTTCTACCTTCAGACCATGTCGGCAAAAGAGAAAACCAAGTTTGAGGACTTGGCCAAAAACGACAAGGTTCGCTACGAGCGTGAGATGAAGACCTATGTGCCCCCTAAAGGCGCAAAGGGAGGGAAGAGAAAGAAGGACCCCAACGCCCCCAAGCGTCCACCGTAAGTATTACGCGGCGGTCAAACCGACATTCTCGTGTTTTATAAAATATCAGTTGTGTATAGAAAATGCAAGTTTTTGAATTGAATTTTTTTTCCCCTGGCAGATCTGCTTTTTTCGTGTTCTGCTCTGAGCACCGTCCAAGAGTGAAGGGTGAACATCCAGGCATCTCAATCGGAGACATTGCAAAGAAGCTGGGTGAGCTGTGGGCCAAGCAAACTCCAAAAGACAAATCCCCCTATGAACAGAAGGCGGCGAAGCTAAAGGAGAAGTACGAGAAGGTATGTCTGGCGAGAATTGTGTAAAATCTCCTGGTGAAAAAGTCGGTCAAATTTAATGGGATTAACTAATGATTTTGCATTACCTGCTCTCTAGGATGTGGCTGCCTACCGTTCCAAGTCAGGGGATACTGGTAAGAAAGGGGGGCCTGGCAGGCCAACCGGGGCAAAGAAGGCGGAACCGGTGGATGACGACGATGATGACGAGGAAGAGGATGATGACGAGGAGGAAGAGGATGACGACGATGAAGATGATGATTAGGCTTGGAAACTTGAGCAGTATTTACAAAACAAGAATGTGAACAATAATGCAAACTTCGACATTAGTGTTTGGATTTTCAGCCCCATGTACAGAAATGTGTATAGCTGTGATGCATATTGGGTTCATGTGTTGTTTTGTAACTTTAGTAGCCAGTCCCTGGAAGCACTGCTTTTTGTTTTGGATAGTGGTGATTTTGGTATCTTTCCACTGCCATTTTAAAAATACAAAAACAATGATAAATAGTCTGAGAAGTTGATTTTTCTTTAACTTGGAGCTTTAAAATTGTTTTTGTTCTAACTGTGTAGATGCAATTTTTTTATAATAAAATTTTGTATATGATGACTCGTTTCTGAAATCCCTATGATTCGATAAACAGCCAGAAACATTGACTTGATCAAGTTATACCTAATTAAGCTGGATCAAAACTACTTTATTGGGGTCAGTAAGTTTCTCATTTAAAACCAGGCTGAGGATCCTAGGCCTCAGCTATAGGTTTGAGGACTGTTAAAATCGCCGGAAACATTAGTTAGTCCTATTGACGAAATCACACTAGTTATTGGTTACCCATTGTTTCTGCAAACATTGAAGCCTCAGTTCTCAACTAGGGGGAGAAAGTGGATGTAGAAGTATAAAAACGTGTCTTCCACCCATGATACCCGTTTTGCCAACATGTTTATTGAGATGAAACGACCAGACTTGTTACAAGTCAAATGATGGATTGTGAACGGGACTTCACACTGCAGGAATGTTATTGATCTCCCACTTCTGTGTGCCGCTGTCACTGTCGCAATTGGCAACGAAAACCGTGTGCAGGGTGTTCGACCTGTCCAAACATTTCCCGGAAGTGATGTGTGTGAAACAGCCAAGGTCCTGCAGGAAAGTAAAAACCCCATAACAGAAACGAGATCCTCTAGACTGACAGTCAGCCCTTAAGTTGCGTTTCACCTATTCATCTGGGCTTGGGATATAAATCTATGTGCGTCAGACTGACTACATTTCAAAGCACAGGCTTGTATATTGGGTTTCTCCCACTTAATTTAAGACCACAGCAACAACAGCTTTTTTCGTATGTAAACGATTCTGGGCCAAAACAACTATAAGCGATGTTATCACCGAAAAGGTGTGATTTAAAATCGCCAGCGGTACGTTTCTGAGGAAAGAACGGTAAACTCACCTTGACGTACTTCCACTCCATGTGCTTACGCAGGCTGCATGGAGCTAGCAGGACAGAGGAACCGTTGGGCCCCATGGTTAAACACTGGTCGTTCTGCATTAGCTGGTTAGCTCCATTTATCCGGAAAAGCTGAAAAGGCATCACAGAAAACAGGCTCAGCCCTTGCAGAGAAACCTTTTGGTACACACTTTTTGACAGGAGACAAATCAGAAACTGTTATTTATTTATTTATTTATTTAAAGAAACTGACCATGTCATAAAAATGCAAAATAAATACATATAAAAGACACTGGAATTAAAAATATAAACACGTTTATAAAGGCCTGTACCTGGTTTCCCCCCATCCTATGGCAAGGTCCAACCTCCACCTTGCCCCCGTTACTGCGACCCATACTGTCTATGCAATAGCTAGTTTCATATGCCCGGATCTAAGTTAAGTAAGAGAAGAAACAACATTTGATAATGGTGCTCACTGGTCCCGGACAGACAGACAGACCGCAGCGGTCCCGGACAGACAGACAGACAGACCGCAGTGGTCCCGGACAGACAGAGTACAGTTTAGCCCTTGACAGGGATCATTTAAAAGCTCTTAATGGCCTTTAGGTTTTAAATGATTAAACAAACCCCCTACCCTCCCCAGATCACAGATAATTGCTTTAGGGATAAAAACAGGACATTGTACAGTAATCCTCGGTTGTAGACCAGAGAATGGGACCGAGGCTACCTCTCCCCAGGCTAGACTTGGGGGTGGCAGTGGATAGTGGTCCAGGATGTCGTAGGCTATTTCCTCCATGAACCACTTGAAACTTCTGCACCGGCGTTCCTCCCTGAACCTCTTCTGCTCACGAATGTCTCCGTAAGCCAGTGTCTGGGTCTCTGGTCGGCTGGCGTAGAAGTGGTCCTTGTACTCATCCCACCACACCTCAACCACGCGAACGTAATTCTGTTGGGAGCAAAACCGGCAGTATCAACAGGGCGGAAATGACTCCAAACGTCGGAGATATGGAGAGAAGCGTCCGCACAAGTCAGCTGTGTTTAATAAAGCTATAACCATTCAAACACTCAACATCCCTCACAAAGAGATTGTGTCAGCTGCTCCGAACTGACGAATAGACCAGACTGACGCAAGAAGAAACCAGAGCGGCAGTAATACTGCCGTCACTTTCCTTGCGTATGTACTAATACCCACACTAATCTCGCAGTGTAAAATTACAGTGGAATATTTCACACGGATGACAGGGTAGGGTGAAGCACGTGTGAGACTTTCCCAGCGAGTGAAAAACCAAACAGGCAGGAGAGACGGCCAACCTTGAGCGTGTGCGAGGACCCCAGATGGGCAGGCGGTGGGTTTCCTTGCCAGCCTTTCAGACGGTAGACATGTCCCACTCGGGAACAGGGCACAAACAGCAGCTGTCCGCCGCACTGCCAGATCTGCTCGGCCAACAGCGGAGACAGACGCGGCGCGTTTCAGAACTTCTACAGGCAACATGTGTTGAAATAGAGACAAATGGTTTCTTTCTTAAGGGAGGATTTTAACCATAATCATAAAGTCAAACACTATATTATTACCTGCTAAACTTAAATCACACCATTTATTCAGAATTCTTGTCGTGAAGAGGAATCTTCAGCGGAATTAAGTGCAGTCAAAAAACCTTTCGTCATTATTGTGAATGTAGAAATGTTTTAAAAATAAAATCCGTTTACCTTGTAGGATATTTCAAAATTCTCCCCTCCCCAGATCTTAAGGCCAGGGTCATACAGCCCCAGTTCAAAGAAGAACTCTCGCTCAATGGCAAACAGACCGCCAGCCATAGCGGGAGACCTGCGAGAGAGCAGGGGTCAACAACTGACTGGGTACTCCACTTATCTGGCCTGTATGACAGGCTGGCTGGAAAGAAGCCACTTTTGAAGCCCCACCAAAAACCCTGCTTGGAATTTAAGGTCTTGAAATGTTGGGTCAAGATGCAAAGCGTTGAGTCTGGGGAAAACCAACGACCCCCCAGCACACAACCAAAGCAACACTGGAGTGGCTTATAAACAAGAACGGGAATGCTCTGGAGTGGCCCTGTCAAAGCCCCCACTTGAAACCAACTGAGAAACTGTGGCAAAAACAAAAAAGAATCCCAGAGAAGCCAAGCGGCCTACCACCGAAACACGAGAAGAGACGTCAGTAACGCGGGGCGACAGAGGCGGAGCTGTTACCGTACCGATACGGCTCCGTTCTAGTCCGCCTCCACCGCTTCTCCCTGTCCGTCAGAGGGAGCCGTTTCCACAGCATGCCCCAGTCCCACACCCCACGGGCCAGGCCGTCCTCGTCGCCGCCCCCCTGCGGCTCCATGGCGTACGTCTGGCCGTGAATGGAGTCGACCAGGGGCACCGTGCACACCGTCCTGGGTTGGGCGTCACCGGGGCCATGAGCGCGAGGGGAAAACAAATCAAATCACACGTGAAAAACCTGGAGGATTTACAGGAGTGAGGCTTTGATTTTAATATACAATTATCTATTAGTGAAGCTTATATATACACGTATATGTGACGGTGACTTTTAAATGTATATTTAAGCACAAAGTAACAAAGTTAGACCCGTGGGTACTGGGTTCAGACTGAGGCATGGCTTAATACTGAGTCTTTTAGCTTTAAACGTTCGCATTAAATTCAGAGAACAATCCCCGTTCTGTTAAAAACCGTGAACTGCGCACTACCTGTCCCGGGATATGGGTGCCACCAGCGGGGCGTACCAGTTCACCCCAACTTCACAGTGAGCATCCAGGTAGACCAACACCTGGGGGAGAGCACAAGGCTTAGCCCTCGGGTGAAGCACATCTGTTCACCATTCAGCCGTTGAGCAGTGTCCCGCGCACGCCACGGGACGACACCCCGGGGGGGCGGAGAACGCTCCCAGCGACTGGTCGCCAGCGCACAACAGCTACGGCGCGCAACAGCATGTGAAACGGCAAAACCACTCAATCAGACAGAAACCCAGACAGGCCCAGGGAGAGGCTGGGGGTCAGACAGAAACCCAGGCAGGCCCAGGGAGAGGCTGGGGGGTCAGACAGAAACCCAGGCAGGCCCAGGGAGAGGCTGGGGGGTCAGACAGAAACCCAGGCAGGCCCAGGGAGA
>JAOYSI010006645.1:1961-12689 GCA_025775065.1 Hiodon alosoides | reverse complement strand
CCCCCCCCCCCCCCCCCCCCCCCCCCCCCCCCCCCCCCCCCCCAATGCACCTGGGTATCCCCACGAGAACAAGTGTTCATCCAAACTCTTCATTTGTGTTTCTATGACAATGCCAATCCAGAGAACTATTTGGTCTAATGAATCATTTTTCTTTCTAATTTCCACAGACAGGACGTTTTAAAAAACTCTGAAAATTTTTTTTAATTTAAATTTAAATCTGAATTACTAAAAGGTGTCTAAAAGAGACTATACAACCTCTTTGTCATAAAAACATTGATTGAAATTGAGTTTGATAAAGCTGTTGTTTCCTAGTGGAAGCCTTCTTCTATGTAAACCGACGCCTAAAAAGTTAGCCTGTTATTTTTTTCTTAATATGAAATCTCTGTATACATTCTTGATATAAAAAAGTGACGATCGAGTTTCAGGACAGAGAGGGAAAATGTACAAACTGTTATGATTGCATTTTTATTTTTTAGTTGCCTAGGTAATAGTGCAACAACAGTAATAGGATTTGAACCCGAAACTTGTTTTCTGACAACACCACACTGCTTGTTGGAATAAGCATTTGAAACAAAATAGCAAACCTAAAATTTTACCTTAATACAATTTAAGCTAAAATGTTGAATTCAGTTTAGTTCATTCTGTCAAGGTTAAGGAAGGGTAAGCAAGAAATCCACATCAATTTAAAAACAAAGATCTGTTCTATTCAAAGCAGACAGATAATTATTCTACACAATTAATGAAAATATGAGCATTCCAAACTTATTAGACAAGACCTTTCTGGATTCCTGGTCCAGCCATATTCTATAGCCACAGTGGAACGATGATATATTTCTCAGACAATTACTGAAAACTATTTCCAAAAATTTAAACATTTTTGTTTGGCCCTTCTTGAACATCCCTGTCTTTATAGAATGGTCTGTAACAAACAATTTGTACTTCTGAGGTCATATGTTGCAAAATATGTTTAAGAAAATGTTTCTCTTCTACTGTTTATCCCTATAATTGGACAGTTTCAATTGGTTTAACCAGTAGTTGAAATACAGTCTAACTGCTCAACAGGAACCGCCAGTCACACCCTTGTCATTTCAACCAACAAAATTTATTTTTAAAATGATTTGGTATATTCACCCTTGGTAAGGGAAAAGAACAAAATTAACCTTCTTCTAACAATCTCATATATTCAGATCAGTTGTACTTTCTTTACAAATTTTTCTCAGTAGTCGATCAGTCAAACAAGATATGTAATTTATAGTTGCCAATACAGTAATATTCTCTTTTTTTACCACACATCAGCTGAGATGTAGTAATCCCGTTTTATGTTACACAGCGATAATTAATAACATATTAATCGTTGTTAATAATCGTACACAACGACTTCCGGATTACGATCGAAGTGAATACAACCGATGAACACACATAAGGTTTAATAATAACCTTAAAGGATAATTGTTGATTTGTCTATTGCTTATTCGTAGATAATTCATGAGAATACACGTACCAATTTGGGAACGTGGGTTCGAATATAACAGACAATTCTATGACTTGATAATAATAATAATCTCCATTAAAAGACGATTTATATTGCATTCCGTTCAGTTAATCTGTCTGCTCATTATTTATTTAATTTATATGACATGACGAGATGCCAATGAGAATAATGTTAAGATATTTTTGGATCATACTCACATTTCGGTGACATTTTCCATGTCAATATCACTTTGCAGTACAGGAAAACCCGCAATCCCGGGGTCTTTATCGAAACAAAAAATCCTTAGGGCATTGCAAGAGCAAGATGTAGGACAACCGGCGCCAAACCTCCAAAGCCCCAGCAGAACCCAACAGAACTCCCATCCAGCCGTACCATGCCTCCTCCAAAAGGGAATCATGGCGGATCAGTCAACACCGAACCTACGCCTGGGTGGAAAGTCTTTCAATCAGAACGGAAGCAAAATTAGACCCTCTGCGCGAGGAGATGCTGTGATGGAATGGCCTGCCCGTCTCCGCATAAACACGTACGGTATTACATTTCGAGACACTACGCGGCGTGCCAAGAAGAGTCTTGCCGCTGTCGCTGCCTTCTCCCAGGTGCGCTGTCTTGACGCTCACTGTAGAAAGTCGGGATTCTGCAGCTGTCAGGGTAGGGGGAAAAAACCAAGGTCGGTGGATTCTTGAATGTGCGCTTCTTTAGCAAGAGCGAAGTGCATGTGTGGGAGGTGAGCTAGCGCGGTACCAACGATTACGACTGTAGATTAATTCTAATTGCAATTACAAAATAATTTTACAATGTTTACGACTAAAACTGTCCTCGGTGTACAACCATGAATAGTACATTTCAAGACACTCACTCCTAAAACAAGACGGCACAGTGAGACTCGCTTAAACAGATTGACAGATGATGAATTGATGCGTAATAAATCAGTCTTATTGACTGAATTAATAACATGGCAGTGGTCGTAAAATAAGCGCTCTTTCCTCAAAAATAAAAATGGCTGACAGTACCTATTTGTGGTGCTGTCCGTCTCTATATTTTGTGTATTGACCACCTGATGGTGTTTCAAAGCTAGTAGTATGATGTATGCGCACTTTCACACAATACACCCGCTCTCCTGTTTCTCATTACCAGAGTGTGACGTGCGGTTTGACGCACAAGAGGGGTTGAATCTAAGACAAATAATTTCTAAACAAAATATGTCTGTGCAATGGCTGAAACACTCTTTCATTCCATTTGACAAAAATGAAAGAGGAAGAAAGGAACGGAGAGAACTCTATAAATTGACCGTAATTTATGTCCAATGAGAATGAAAATGCTTTTGTTTACAAAGCGTTGCCACAGTGTGGATAGAAGCGAAAGAACTACAAAAACTACAAAAAAAATCCTGAATAAAGTATGCCCCTGACTATGTAACCACTAGATAATGCTGGGTTTCTGGTACAATTCTGGGTTTCTGGGAAAATTACCAGGTCTGGACAGTATTGCAAATAAGCTCTATGGCATTGTTAAATAAATTATATTTTGCCACTTGAATTTTTTTTTTTTTTTTTTTTTGGCGTTATTCATCGTAAAAGCCGACAAGGGCGAGTCTTCACCACCAACACCACATCTGAAGGGCCAGGCCACTTGACATTCCACATGGAGTACGGAGGAAATATAAAGATCAGGGATAGAGAAACAGCAGCGTCAGGTGGGATATGTGACTGGTGAGAGATCCTGCTATAACTGTTAGCCAGGGCAGATGATCAAATAGGTCATTAAGGTAGAATTCAGGTCGGGTTCGGAGGGGTTGCAAAGAGCTGGTCTACCTGGAAGGAGCTGTTAATTGTCCAGACAGAGGAAGACAAGGGCCTAGACTAGTCCTTGGACGGGTAAGGAGGCTGAAAAAATAGCTCTTTTTGGATACTGGAAAATATAAGAACCATAGGCATTGCAGAACACCCCGGTGTGCAGAATGCACTGACAGGCTGTTTAAAATGATGAATAAAATCTGATAAAATCTGTTTACATAGAGCATCATTATCAGGGAATTAACGAGAGCGCATATTTAAGATGAGAGTTGATTTGTCATATCTTTCTTGAAAATGAAAATGTTCTTTTCCACTTTCAGCTTCTGTTGCTATTACTTTATCATTACTATGCAGTAGTACCTTTCGCAACTGAATATTTTTATCAGAGGGTGTTAATTTTCCATTATTATTTAGTATAGACACAGCAGGAAAACCATGCAAATTTATAATCGAAAATATTAGAAAAGGAGGAAAAGAAGGTTTATGATTTCCACAAAAGGACAAGGAGCTCCATGTTGTTCGACCAATGAGAACACACTGCTACTTGTATTGACTTTACATAACTCGAAATTTAAGGACCACAGACAGCTCTAAGTCCTACAGTTATTTGGAACACCTTTGTATGCCCATGAGTTATGTTGTGTTGTGAAAGCTGTGAAAGACTTCCTCTGGTAAACTGTTCCATATTTTCAAATAGATGAAAATATATGAAAGTTCAATAACAGAAATCAATGCAAATCAACCAAGAAAAGAACGTCTTTAAACAAAAAGAAATAATAATGCACTGCACCTGATATCAGTCTCTGATATTGCCATGGTAACAACAATAGTCCCCAGTTTCTTGTGCATGTAACGATTGCCCTTGTTTTCTAGTAAAATTACATCCCAGCATGCAACAGTTTCTAAAAACGATCAATTTATTTATATGCTTCAAACATGCAAAACATACAGGACTCCAGGTCATATTCGTATTCTGGGCTTTTGGACTGTATTTTTGTTTTTAAATAAGAAACTCTGAACCACTCTGGGAATGAGATTATTCTATTTTACTTGATGTATTTGAACATAATGCTTGACATTTAGGTCACACAATCTATTCTTTTATTTTAATAGCAGTATTCATTTATAAAATAAGTCATAATTTCAACAAAAACTTGAGTAATGAGTAAGCATATCATGTCGTATGTCATATAAAACCATAGGATGATAGATGCATGCAGATCCTGCAATATCTCAAATTTCAGCCTAGATTTCTTCATTGGGACAGAGCGCCCCCTACACCAATTTCAGGAGCTCCGATACTTTTCCTAATCATATTTCTTTACATTCTAATGACCGAATTCTTCTGAAACAATTCACTGAAATAGAAGCACGTGCCTCCAGCAGAGTACTATATATATTCCCCTGTTCTTCGCTGCTCGTCATCTAAAGCACTATTATAAATTTAAAAAAAGGCATTTGTTTCCGTCTGTTCCTACAAAGGGACATCTTTTTTACTGTGATGAGCAAACCATTCTTTAGGCCTTGGCATGACAACCCCATTCACGAGACTGGGGTATGGCAAGACATCCCAGCAGGCCACCCAAAACCTTGCAGACCATGCACCTAGACACCCAGGCCCCTCACATGCAGTGTCTGAGCAGCACTGGTTAACATTGTCTGTGGATCTAGCACGGATTATTGATGTAACCAAAGGACAGAAAACTTTATGTAAAAAAGGTCAACAGTTGTTGTTTTATAACTAAAAACATTTTTTCTGAGGCATTAATTGCTTTGGGAAGAATCTTTGCAAAATGAAGTGCCTTTTGAGCCTACATGATTCACACGCCTGCCTTAGACAGCCACTCCTTTCTAAACACACTCCCATTTGTCCTCTTCAACTCTGTGATGCTACTGCCTAATTTATTTTAAATAGTAATGGTAGCCTAGAAAGGAAGAGTGAGTCATGTGCTAGATTCTCCTTTCTCTTTTTTTTTTAAAACATCTCTTGCCAATTTATACACTGGTTGGTTTGTTTTCATTCCATGTTTCTGAGAAATTAAGTGAGAATCGTGCGTCCGCTGATTTCTCTCATGCCGAATGAATGAATTGATTAATCAATAATTTAACAAGTCAATCAATCATGTTGTAGTCAATAGATCATTGAGCAGGAATAAGTTGCTTTCACCCATACGTGTCTCTTGCTTAGGGATGAGTTAACTGGACTTCTTCCTCATCCCAGTAGAGTGTATTTTGTCTTGTTATTTTCCAGAGGGAACACTTCCAATGAGTGGTTAGGGAATCATTTTCAGTTTTTCAGTTCATATGGCTTTAAGTTTTTTTATTCCATTTAAAAATCTAATCTTTGTGCAGTGATGGCTACAGTTGGCCAAAATACAAAACACTTGTGTGATTAACTGTGTACATAAGAAGCAAGTCACCACCTGAAAAAATAACTGGGTAGGGCACACCCACATACTTATGTTACAATCTTGCTTTGTTTGCTCTTGGTCAGTGGTTTGACTTTGATTACCTATCAGTCTGATATACATACACTCCTACCATAAAGCACCAGGAGCATGAAGATTTGCCCCTAAAGGAGTCAAAAAATTGAAGGATTTTTATCGTTTGGGTTGGTGGTCTATTTGTCCAAACATGTCTTTTCAATGCTATAAATTAATTCATTCAAGTTCGACCTAGAAAGAGGAATAGGATTTACCCTCACTACCTGTTTAGACTCAATGACCAAGTCTATCCTACATAGAGACCTCGAATTGCCAAGGATACTAGGATTGTTTATAGCTGAAAACGTCACCACAATGTCCAGTGTTGCTATGGACACAGTTGTGAATGTAACACACAGTGTTCAATGTTGCTATGGACACAGCAGTGAATAGAACAGTATTTTTGGAAAGGTGTAGATGGAACTATTAATGTTAGTATTGCTATGAAATGAAAATTCAAAACAATCTTAAGTGTTAGTTTGCACACTGCCTTCAGTTGAACAAAATAAAAAAGGTAGATTTTATCTATTAGAAATATGAAGGCCAGCATTTTTTACAATGGGGAAAATTATATTACATTTCTTATATTAGCAAACAATCAACAAGGTGGAGGGGGCTTATTAACACTAATCCAATTTTTGCATAAAAAATTGAATTTTTTTTAATTATAAAAAATGAATTCGAATTTGTGTTACAACTGGAAAACACTAAATACACAGTTGTTTTTCAAAAGTCTGCTTGATGCTGGCTAGAGCAAACACACGGCACTATATTACATATGGTTTGCCCATGACTTAGGTGCAAAAAATATATTATAGCAGAATCCTAGCTAAAAGGCCCGGCTCTGTTAGTGATGCGGCAACTTCGCAGACTACGGCATGGGAGACCAGAGTTTCCGAAGGGTTCCATATAGAAATGATCCATGGGATGGAAGGACAATTATTTAATTCCTGCTTGTTTTATCTAGTTATGTAAATTTGGCCCATTTGCCATTTGAGAACCATTCATTGTCTGTAAATATTAGTACAAATAACAAACTTCTATTGTCCTCGACTTTATATGTAATATTTTCACCAATAATCCATTAAATTAGAGCAGTGGAAATTATATTTAAATGGATTAGCGTTACGACCCCATATATATATATTGACCTGTTTTTGCAGATTTTTTGCACCCCATTTTTTGCAGATTGTCGACACTGTGTTTATTAAAACCAAGTCTTAATAACATTTATTATTAGCAGTTAACATGCTTTTAGGTTAGAAAATACTAAGGCCTGGACTGCAATTCAAAAATCTATGAAATCAATCAGTACCCTGGATTTTTTGCTTTCATTAAAAGGATGCCATTTGCAAATGACTGGACACCATATTTTTAAGCAGAAAACTTCTCTGGATAGTGTTTTATTGAAGTAAGCAAGATCGGCTTCAGCCTCCAAGAAACCCAAAGGCCTTCCATCTGGAGGAATGGGCCTGCACAATCCCCTTAGCATGGTTTTGGGTGGTTGACCCAGGTCAACTGCCTCCGTATATTATATTAATCAGTGACACCCTTCATTCTCTCTTAATTCCACGGATTGAACTGTCCTGTTCATGACCCACCTCCCTGGCTCTTTCCACCAGCCCGAAAAATAAATAAAAATATTAATATGAATGAAACGTTTTCTTTTTTTAAATGGGCAATTTATGAGCAATTTTACACATTATTCAAGCTTTTTTGTTGACGGACCCTTTTTCAGATGCAACATTAATCACGGACCCCCTACTGAGAAACTGACGGACAAAAGTGTATACAATGTACTTAGTTTGCGGGCCCCCAGTTTGAGAACCACTGGTTTAAATCATGATTATACAGCATTTATCAAAGTTTATTCAACGTCCTCTTTAGGTATAAGAAAATTCATACTAGTAAAAGACAGCGAAAACTTTATTTGAAAAATAAACCACAATTCCCCTTAAGACATAAAACTGAACAAATTTGCAACTTTGTTGTTGCCAAATGCTTACGCCTATGCCCAGTCACCTCGTGCTATTCTGTTAGAATAACAGAATTTTTACCTTTTACAAAAAAACAACCCCACAGGATGTATACTAACACACAATTTACAACGGCACAAAACAAGTCAGTTTAGTTAAGCGGTAATTGTATTTGATATCACTCGCAGTTATCAGAATCGCAAAAGCTACAATACTAACAAGCTCACCATAACAGGCTATTGTTACAAAATTGCTCTCGATCGGTTGCTTCCCTTCGTACAGCTGTGACAAGAAGACGTGAACGTGCCATTTAAATGGGTCGAATTGAGAATGATAAGAAAAGATTAGCGCGTCATTGACCCAGTCTTTTTCGGCCACTTTGAAAGTAATTATTTATTGTAACTGTCCATTTAAGAGTGCCACCAAAATCTGACTACTGCAAGAAGGTCACATAAAATGTGAACATAAAATCCTGCGGCGCTGAATATTCCCTTTTCTACCAAACCAATTTAATGGAGGCGCAATGCATTACCTATACTTTAGATACGCCTATTATTTAAATGACAAACCATGTATCCAATACAGTTAACACATTCACAGCTCTCCCGCCCATAATATCTGTCTCTTCCAATCAGAAAAAGATTTGCTGTAAGGTTAAGGCAAATCTGAGACAGTGACAGATTGATTAGTAAAACTGTCCGACGTCGGATTCTAGGAGTGTACCGAGTCTGAGAGCAGGTTAGTATAAATATGATTTAATTAGCTTCTCATATATGAGAATAATATTAATGCTTGGGGCAAGGACTATTGAAACCATTTAGACAAATTAAAATAACAAACGATTTAGCCATCAACTCGTTGAAACCATAAACACGTTATAGCTAACTAGCTAATTATTCCCTGGTCAGGTTCGTCGTTTTACGTTAAGATTTATGCTAGCACGTAGAACATTTATTTAATCTAGGTCTTAGGGAGAGTCATTTTTAAAATGTATAAACAGTAAAGTAAAAATCTCTCTTGTTCTATCCATTTAAATAATTAAAGTAAGTTACTTGATGAGTGACAATAATTCGACCATGTAGGACAAATTAATTAAATAGTGCTTTTTGCGTCGTTAAGCAATTCGTAAAAATAAACAAATTAGACGTTTACCAAACAATGCTAGCTTTCCTGGCTTGCAACTGCATTGTTAGTTGCCAAAAAAAACGGTATATATAAAATTGTAGGATTCGGGCCTATTATGCTAACACGTAGAGCTAGCTAGTTATGGTTTTGTGTCAAAACAGACAACCCAGTATTTGTCCGGTGATCTCCAGTTTTAACCCACTTTTTTTGTAACAGTGAAAAATAATCTACTTGTACGGTTCTTACGTCTTAGTTTAATTAGTTGTATTTTTTATGCGTGTGTATCCATAGACATTAGATGGTAATTTCCTAGCTAGCTTGAAAGCAGCCATTTCGAGTCGAGAAAACAGTCTTGTTCTATGGATGTCCGAACTACGTCTACTATTCATTAGTGTTTTTTCGGTGTGCGTTTTTAGTGTGGCTTTTTATGCGATTTTTAAATTGCACTATTATAGGGGCATTCGGGTGGGTTTTGTCTACTGTCACACATACATGGAGTTTACATTTTGCCTATTAGTGGTTTAATGCATCGGCCAATTTATATGTACAGTAAATTACGCATTATTTTAACAAACCTTCAATAATAAACAATTACTAGGAAAACAGGTAGGCGGTCGCCACGTGTGTGCGCATCAACTCTGCCATGGTTATCTCCATTTCAGCTGATTTTTCCTCGCCCACCTTACAATTATTGTTTTCGTCAACAATACATGTTCGTTTGAATACTGAATAATTAGTGGCGCATTTTACGCCGACTGCTATCTTATTTATCGGTTGGTTAGCTCATTTTTTATTCGGGCTAACCATTTGTTACGATAATTTTTGATGATTGATGAAATCTTGACGTTAAAGCATGAATTGGATATAAATATTGTGAGGTAGTCCAGTTGACCATCGTCATGGCTGTGATGCTGCACATGGAAGCGTATTAATCTACATTTCTTCCATATAAAATTTCAGACTCTAGTAGCTCTTTAAGCTTTTTAGAGCCATCAGTGTAAACAACCTTGGTCCAGCAATGGTTTCTCTAAAACGCAATGCAGTCTCATTTTTGAATTTGCTCCTTCACAGCTGTCTGGCTGAGAGAAAAGCCCGGTTTTACTTCACCGGCGTTACAAGACAATGGAGACAGAAATCGAACAGCAGGAAGAAGAAAGCACGTTCAGCAACACAGATACTAACGGTAAGACATTAAATTAACACGTTAAGTGTTACTTAAATTTAACTGAATTGTTGGGTATTTTAATTGTCACAAATTCCATTCTGTAACCATGTCTCCATCCTGCTTCTGACTCTCACTGCTCTCCATACAGGAGTGACCGTATGTAACTACTGGTTCCTATTGAATATCAAACCTGAATGTGTGTGTGTATCTAATTTTGCTCAGTTGTACATGAAGTTTAAAAAAAAATATACACCAATCTTGAAATAGATGATATACTTCTGCTTGATGGTTAGATTTAATTGCGCTGTTGTACAATACACTGTAGATGGGACAAAGAAGAAAATGGCAAAAATTGTTTTACAAAAGGCATTCACTAAGAGGCTGTCACTATTGCCAGCTCTGTGAAAGTGAAATGAAAGCTGAAAGAGGTTACCATGGCGATGATGGAAGCAAAGATTTAGAATCCTGCCGAAGACAAGTTGAGAATCTAACCCAGCTATGTAGTTTGCGTTTTCTAATTTGTGCTGGTCACAACTGCTGCTAAGCTGTCTGAGTGAATTAAGGTTTCTAGCTTTATATGGGAAAGAGCCACATTTCAAATGGCGATAACACAATTTGAATTGAGTGTTTTGAGGCCCCCCCCCCCCCCCCCAAAGAGGGGGGGGGGGGGGGGGGGGGGGGGGGGCGGGGCGGG
>JAOYSI010006644.1:0-12689 GCA_025775065.1 Hiodon alosoides | reverse complement strand
ATCACCCGCCCATCTCACCGTATCGCCAAGCTTGTCCATCATCCCTGGATGCCTTAATGTCCCTGACATCCATATTCATACAATCATTACATAAGCGATGAATACATTAAAAAACAGCAATATATTATTGTTAATATTACACAGCAAGTATAACTGAAGGTAACCACTTGCATTTAATTGCCTGTTATTTTACAATGATAGGAAGAATTAAATAAAGTACAAAAATATTATACATTAGGTTTTTAAGAATGCTAAATGCAGTGTTAATATCATTTCAAAAGACCATTTACTGGCTGATGGATAGGAATTGAAATGTATAAAATATAGGATTGGTTGTCACTTCAAGTACTATAAAAAGCTGTCCTGTGGAAATCAAATTGGATTGCCTGGTTTATTTTGTAATGTGGAGAAGGGGTGAGGGGTAAGAATGAAGGCAATTGTCCGAGGTCAGGAGGGTCAGAGGGCAGAGTAGTTTCCAATCACAGGGGCTGGAATCTGATTTTAAATTAGAGTTGATCAGTATCTGCCAAATTCAGTGCAGATATCAGTCAGAATGGCTGAGAATTCACTAACACTGGCCACAGATAGCCCTGCAATTGTGATATACCACATTAATGGTATATATAAAATGCATTTTACACAATGAAAATACTTTGGAAACTATAGGTGATAAATGTGTTCCCACAGTTTTATGAAGTTTTTATAACATTTGATAATTTTTTGTTTATCTCAAAGGGAATAAAAATACATAAAATCTTAGTAGGTGGCATAGTTTTATAAAATATTTAATTTGACAAATGAAGTGGTAATTTTGGAGTTCAATGTTGTTATAAGGTCACATCATATATAAGGATGTATTTAAAAAACGAAAAGACTACAGGAATGAATGAGTGTTTGCCCATTACCCAGACAGATATCTTTCTGTTATCTGGCATTTTCTCTCTCTCTGGCAGAGGACGAATATTGAATTGATTCTCACGGGACGTCCTCAGCCACATTCTCACATTCCCACATGGTTC
The DNA here is from genome assembly GCA_025775065.1 of Hiodon alosoides. Taxonomy (NCBI): domain Eukaryota; kingdom Metazoa; phylum Chordata; class Actinopteri; order Hiodontiformes; family Hiodontidae; genus Hiodon; species Hiodon alosoides. Next base: position 11,670 of record JAOYSI010006644.1, on the reverse strand, counting down.
CACCAATGTCAGGTGTTTACGCATTTCCGTACGTGTCCGTTATGCCACTGATTACACAGGCCGTGTGTCCATTCATGCTGGGAGAGACAACGGCGCAAGCTGGAACCCTTGGAGGGGGCTGTGATCCCCCCCCCCCCAATCTGTCAGTGACTGATGTCTCATGTCACACATCTGACGGCAGAATGTGTTTGAACCCCTAAATAATTAATGTCATGATGGCTGGATTCAAATGACTGTCTGATAACCCTAAAGCTTAAGCATTTACTCTGCTATTACATCAAACCAAGGGTCAAGACTCCTTTTGGAGGCTTTGATGGAGGTGGAATGGGGGTTTGAAAGCATTTTTCCATTGCAGCCCCTGTGGATGCTTAATGGGCATCACTCATAGGTAACGGTGCCTGTGTCAGCTTGGGGCAGAGAAAACCGGCTAAATGATTTGTGCAAAATTAGACGGCCGTTTATTACCATCGACGAATGGCGCTGCATCTAATCTCATTACCGAGACCGAAGGCTACTATACTAAGGCTCGAAGTGGGTGAAAGCTGTTCCATTCTTAAGCAGTGCCGGCTAAAAAAACAAATAACTGAGTCTCAGAGGCGTGATGTATACTCCTTTTTATCCAGGAAGTCCTCCACCACAGGACCTTGAGTGTTTTAGGATGAAAACGGCACATTATGGGATGAAAACGGCACGTTATGGGATGAAATGAGCCATTATGGGATGAAAACGGCACGTTATGGGATGAAATGGTCCATTATGGAAGCTGTAGTATGGGGGTGGCACTAAAAAACTTGTGGTTCGGTGTTGCCGTCAGGTTCCTTAGTTTCAGCTGGAGAGGTGGAATCTGCAGGTAAGTATCGCATCAGACAGGACACTGTTGGAAACGGTCTGTGTAAATGATGTGCCCCGCAACACGTAGCTAATGAAAACCGTGCCTCCGTGAACAAAACCGGCTTGTGTTAGTGTGTGTTGCCCTGTGTTTTTCTCCAGGGGTGAGTGGGCTAGCAAACAGGCTAGAAAGCACACGTTAATGATCGGCTTGAATGTAGATCACATTTGTTAGGCTCATTAGCGAGCTTGCGAGGCTCTTGAGAGTTTTCCACGCTTTTATTAGAGATTTACCACGCATTGATAGCGATTCCTCTGCAGCGCCTAGACCTCGTGCCATTTTAACAACATTAAACATTGACCTGCTACTCTGGGTCTCCCCTCACTTTGATCCTGGCTTGACAGCTGACAGATAGAGCCGTTTGCTTTATGTTTACATTGCCTTGAGAGTGACGGTTTGGCTTCCCCCCCCCCCCCCTTATTTTTTCTAATTCACTCTTATTATCACCGGGACTACAAAGCTTAATCATATTGCTTTGGTCCACATGGAAATGAACGCAGCAATTTCCTGATGGCAGGTGGAAACGAGACACGGATTAGGGTTTGCTTTCTCATTGCCGTTAGATACCTGGATTTCTCACTGGCCATTTGAGTGATTACAGCTGATGCTTCAATCAAAAAAGGCCTGAGTAATTTTCTTACCAGTATTAAAAATATTTAAAAATATATTCATGTTTAAAATAATAATCATAATAATAATAATAATAATAATCATAATAATAATAATAATAGTAATAATGATAATGACAAAATAATAATAACAATAATAGTAATAGTAATAGTAATAATGTTAATGACAATAATAACAATAATAATAATAGTAATAGTAATAATGATAATAATAATAATGATGATAAACATTGTATGTACGATTAGTTGACTGAATGCACGGTTTTGTGTCAGACAGAGATGCAAAAAGGGGACACGAGGGCCTACTCACATATGCATACCTCGATTCTCTTGTTAACAAAATCACCCAGCTCACCAGCTAAATGCTGGCACTCACTCTGGTTCCATAGATAATAATGCAGAAAAACCCAGAGTCTCTGGTGGCTAAGTCCTTTAATAGAAATGGAGTCAGGAGGAGATCCCAGTAAGGATCTCAATTTATCTCTCTTGCAAATCTGCTGTCAGGCAACACAGACAGACACAGATAACCCTGGACTGCGCAGCCTGCGCACGCCGAACCCAGTAACGACCGACCCAGAACCACGCCGGAGCTTATCTGCAGTTGCCGAGTAAAAGGGAAGCACAATTAAGCCAATGAAGACTCAGTGTCTTCGCAGTTCGGTCTTCGCGGGCTGTGTGAGGGGTAGCCATGTGTTGGGAAGGAGCGCAGCCGTTTCCACCGAACAATGATCCAGGATCAGTTTAACCCAAACCCTGCCGCCTTTTTCCCTCCGGTGACTGCTGTGGGTGCCCCTCTCGGTGTGCTACAGCTGGTTCGGAAAAGGCCCCCGAGGTACACCGAGGATTGTTTGCCTTCGGCGCGTCCGCGAGGGCTACCAGACACTGCACTGCTTACTCATCAAACATTTGCGGAGTCAATAAAAAATTCCATCATGGCCCCTTCCAGTACAAACACGGGAAACCTGACTGTACACCGGGCTCTCCTGGCAAAACTGCCAACCCATGTCAACGATTGTCCAGAAGAGAACCCTGGGTTCATTATCCACCGTGCTAAGATCACGTGTCGCCGGTAGCTGTCAAACACCCATTTCAAATATCAACACCCGTTTTTATGATTTATTTGTCTGTCGTATAAGGCCGTCTTTAGAGTCAACAGCCAGTGTTCCAGAAATGAAATGCTGATTGTTCACTATGCGGTTTGCGTGCTAGAGATTTGTCCTGTAATCGTTTTATTTGTAATCTGCGTTGTTTTTCTATTTGGAATCCCCAATTGGGCTGATGCATCTCGGCTCGCCATTACGAATCCTCCCACTACACATGGGGCAGAGGAGGAAGTACAGCTGGACCCCTCTGAGCCTATCACCTCCAAGCCACCCGTCTCTTTTACACAGGCTAAACAGCCTGCGGGAGAGGTTCAGTGCCAATTGGATGCTGGTTAGCCACAAGCCGAGATAAGCCCTGCCGATTCCGTTTTGCCAAACGTGCTCTCCCAGTCACAATCGGCTAATAACATAAGCTGGATTCAAACCTGCGAAATCCCGCTCATGGGGCTCAGTCTGAACGTCCATGAAATTAGCAAATGTAGTTCTGTAAAGAGTCAGTGCATTGGATGAAGTATTTTGCTTATGAATCACGTAAAATTCGCTGTATTTATCGAACATTTAGAAACATTTAGTAACTTCCTGTAAACTGTATGCGGCAAACATGGGGGATCCTTTGAAGTTAGAAGCAAACAATACCTCCAGCCAATGTTTTTTATTTATCCTGCTGAGTGTTAGAGAAATGTGACACAGGTCAATTAGTGCAATGTCTGGGGACAACTTGCGTTGACTGACAACTCCCAAAGAGACAGATTTTTAGACTGGTGTTAGGCTCGTGCTTAAAGACTCCTGCGAATTGTTTGAGGTGTATTCTATTGCAACCCCCCCGCTGTGTCCTACACTGCCTGCTCAGTGAAATATAAATCACCCGGTCAAATAACAGAGAAACGCTCCTATGTACTCATCACATTGAACATGAAAAAACATTAAACCAGGCAACAATAAAAACAAGAGTAGTAGTAAAAAAAAACTACAGTACACAAAACAAACACTAGCATTAATAGGTTTTGTTTGCCTGAAATGTTTCCTGAAATATTTTGTGAGTGACAGATCTTGCAGTGAGGTAACTTATCACAATCCAGCTTTGTCCTTGGACCATGCGATAACTATCCTCCAATAGTGTCACCCAGTTGTGTTTCTTTTCGATCCGTGGTGAATGCCTTTCGCTCCTTTATTTTTATATATTTATTTATTTCTTGGGGGCATTATAGATTTCTTTCCACACCTTGAGACTTCATCCAAATGTGCATGCTTTTATTTTTATTAGTTCTGGTATTATTAAATAATACTAAAACAGAATGACTATTTGGGTTCCGTACCGTTGACTCGGCGCACATTTTAAAACATCCCAAAAATCTGCCCCTCCATCCAAATACTGAGAGCAGGATGGTAGGCTCCACCCCTTCAGCTGCCATTGGCCACCCGTCAGGGCTCCTCCCACGACTCCGCCCACTCCACAATGGCTATCACCGGACCAGTATGGCACCGGTCCGCATCGAGGACTTCAACAGCGCACCAGTGTAGTGGTGCAGCCAACATAACAATAGATACATTAAATAAATACTCCAACTTGACAGCTGAATATCCCATAGAACTTCTTATACCCTCCGAACGAACTGAATATTCCTTCACGCAGTTACTTACTGCCACTATGACTATTATGACACTACTAATATAATACTGATATAGACGTAATGGTAATAAGAATCATAATATCCAGTATGTTTTGAAGGGCTGTATGGTATGCACAGCAGGCCCCAGCACAGCTATTGAATACCAAATGCTTTGGGGAGTCAGTAAGATGAGGGATTAAATGCGGGTTTTTGAGTCGGGATGGTAAGGCTAATCAATACAAATAAACATGTGACTTAGAACGCATCAATGGGGACAGTTTGTGAGCTCAACATGTGACTTAAAACGTACCAATGGGGACAGTTTGTGAGCTGATGAGGACAAGGCGATGTGTAGCTTCCTGCTCCAGGTGGTTTGAAATACTTTCTTTTGGCCGGCCCCAACCCAGTGGTAATTCCAGTTCAAAGTTATGCACGTACTTTGTGTCTGAAAAAAGACACTCTTCATATCACCTACAACGCCCACATATAGCCATGATGCTGGGGTCTATATCTGCCGCGTTGAAAGTGTTTAAATTAAGTGGCAAGCGGGTGGGTATCGCTGAATGCAATACTGATGTACAGGAACCAGTTTTAAAACTGCTAGAACTGGGTCCCCATTTAAATGCAGTACAGTGCAATAGGGTGGAACTTGGTTTAACAACATCTGAATAAAATAAAATAAGATAATTATTATTGCCATGGGCAACAGCAGGCTGACAGCACTCTCTAATAACAGTCACAGTAAACTAGCTAGGCTACCGGGAGAAAGAGGCTTTGCTTTCTGTCTTTGAACTGTGCCCTCTGACGTGTCCCGGGCCGGGGGGGGGGGGATGGAACAGTTGGGGCTGACGTCGTGGAAGCGCTTTACAGTCGCGGAGACAAGAAGCGGCTTTCCTTGCCGTTTCATGTTTTTATTTTTCACAGAAAAAAAAAAAGAATAAATGAATGTCAAGGTGAAATTCCCAAAGAAGCTGTCTCTTTTCAACATGCAATCGTCAAGTGAGAGGGCAGATTTACGCGCTTCCGTGACAGACTAACAAGGTCAAGAATGCGAGGAAATAGCTTGCAAGAGGGAAAACACTTCTGGTACCGCCTTTGGTAAATAAACTGCCTTCAGGTCAGCACAGTCATTTTACTTTAAACGAAAAATGAACAAATGACTCTTTTTTCTACGCAGTACGGCGATGTCTTTGCATTTAATTGGTTGAATACATAAAGGGGAGGGTTCCCACAGCTGAACTGTGAATAAACTATTCACGTCACATGCGCTCGGCCGCTGGTTCGAGCTTCGGTAACAGGCGAGCACAGACTGGTTCTGGAGAAGTTAGCAGCAAATTTTCCCCGCTGTCCCGGCGACACGCTCTCTACGTCATGAACCCACTGAAGACGACTTTATTATTAGTCCTCACGAAAGGCAACATGCTTTCCTGACAGGCCTATCCCTCACCTGAATTTCTGAAAGACTGAATTATTGTGACAGTTGCAAATCCGTTGTCTGGCATATGAAGCCAAATGGACTTTATTTATTTCCTTTGTGAAAGCATAGATCATCGAGTTCCAGAAACAGATTCCCAATAAAAAGACCATCGCCACACAGACCCACACTTCATAAGTGCAGGGGCCAAGATGCTATAGATAAAGAAAATATTTCACCCCGAGATGAACCACAATGAAAGTATAATTCCACAATGGCATGATTTAAAAAAAAGTCTTTAAGAAAAGTTTTTTTTTTTTTTTTTTGCAATCTTCATAGTTGTCTTCATATGAAGCAAAAATAGAAACAAATGACAAAAAATTATATGTTTATAAAATAAATAAAAATATATATACCTGAGGGCATGTTATCTATAAACTTCAAGTATATATCAAAACGTATCCACAGATACCAGGACTCCAGGTGTTAGTAGTTAGTTAGTAGTAACATCCCAGCTATTTATGAGTAAGAAGTCGCTCACGGCTAAAAACAGGAAATAACAGGAGTTTTTACCAATCCCAGGAAGGCTAATTACTGCTGCTTTCTATCAGACAAGATCTGCGGGAGGTGACCATACTGCGTAAACTCCCTGGTCCACTGCGACACAACTCCCCTCCGGCAAATCGAGTCTTGACAGCTGTCAATCAGGTTGTCTCCCAGCTGGTCAGGCCTGTCACCCATCAGTCACTGAACACTTTCCCAGGGTCCACTGAGCACGGCATCCTCGCTCTGTTTTCAGATAAACAGATCGGATTTCTCCGTAAACACAGCGCTACAGTCCTTTTGATAGCAGTGTAATAATTCAAAACAAATGATTCAGGGCTTTGATGATAGCACTTTTGTGGGTGACGGTGAGACCCTCCCCCTGACATCTGTTTGATTTTATCTACTTGAACTTTATCCTCTGGTTGAAGATTTATCAGCGAAAATCGTCCCAGCCTATTAAAGTCAGACTAATGCTGGGGAAAGGGCCGGTGAGCAAAGGACCTGGCTCTGATGGTGCTGTACCTTTTCACATTTTAATCTCAAGCCAAAAGCCTTGAGAATCTTTTATTTTATTTTATTTTTTTTTTTTAAGTAAGCTAAAAGGCTTTTAAAATGTAAAAGTAGTCTGTTTTGGTTTAGTTGAAGTGGTTTGAAATGCACGCGTGTGTGTGTGTGTGTGTGTGTGTGTGTGTGTGTGTGTGTGTGTGTGCGTGTGCGTGTGCGTGTGCATGTGCGTGTGCGTGTGCATGCGTGTATGTGTGTGTGTGTGGGGGGGGTGATGGGCGGACGATCCTTTGGAATTTTACATTTGCAATTTTTGTTTTAAAATGTTTACCAATCATAGTGGAGTTGCACCGTTCTAAAATGCAACCTACTTTGAATAAATTTTAAATAGAAAATATGCTGTTTATTATAATTATAAATAATAAAAGTAAAAAAAATAATTATAAATAGAAATTTTAAAATTTTAATTGTAAATTCCAGTGATTTTAAAAATAATATGTATGTGTTTATATAAAGTTAATACATTTTCTTAGATTTTTTTACACCTCATTTGGAGTAAGAAACTCACTCGGCATTTTGAGAAGTAATTGGCTGTGTGTATCATTGATTTACCTCCAGGTCATCGTTCTTATCCAACTAACACCTTCAGCAGGACATTAAGGGTTGAAACTTTGACCTGGATTAGCAGGGAAGAAGAGTTTTTCTCCTTTTTATTTACTCAGTATGCAGCTGTAGTAAATTTGGTATATATTAATTTTGAGTTTAAAATATGTATTTTTTTCTGTTTTTTTACCCTATTTGATAAACGGATAATTCACGAGGATGGACGTCAGCCGCGGAATGGTTTTAATTGCTGGCAAGTCTAGTGCTTGAGGGCATTTAGCATTCAAACTCAAATTATATCACAACTTGTGGCCCCTGAAAAGGGTTTACGTTCGATACCGCTCGAAGCTCCTGTTTACTGACTCAACAGGTGACCAGTGCGGTTTCAGCTGGCGTTACTTGGCCTTCAAAAACCAAACAAAACCAAAGCTCAGGGAAGGCATTATCATCTTGGAGTGAAACTCTCTGAAACCGTCTCCCCGCTCTGTCTCTGGCTGGATTCGCCTCTGTCCTGCCTACCTCAGGTTGCTCATATCACAAAGCCCTGGGCAGACCCTAGAGATTCCCGAACTCTTAGATGCCTATAACTCATCCTCAGGCTTGTCAGTGAAGGGAGATTTTCCCCTCTCCATCCCATCACTGTAATATCCCTTCAAACGCCGCAGCTCAGAGACCGTCGGTGTGCGGATAGGGTTGGAAGTGCATCAAGGGATTTTTCTACCCAATGTATTTCCCGTGGCTTCTCACCAATATAAAATGTTGAGATGGAGGAAGGGCTCGGAGCAAGGGCCTATTTAGTATGTTTCCTTCATATATCGTAAAAAGGACACAAAGATCTCAGTTGTTGAGCAGCGCTATTACCCAAAAATGTCGGAAAAGCATACCATGAGTTTCTTATTTTTCGATGAATTTTATAAAAGTAAATGTGAGTAAATGGAGATCAAAGTGCGAGGGACTGAAGAGGAAACCAGTGAGAACCGGTAAGAGTCCAGAGTAATATGGAGGAGGCACATCTACAAAGTTTTGGTTCAGATTTCTTACATGACCAAAGAAACTGTAGCACTAAATAAAAATTTCAAAAGACGAGCGCTGTGTTACACGATATGTGGCGTGTGAAGGCGAAAGTCACTCTAAACAGTGGGTCTGTGAGTGCCTGAGCGTGCCAGCGGGTGACGGGTCCTCTTGGCTCTTTCACACGATGTTTCATGTTTTATAAGGGGTTTACTGTCAGCGTTAGAGTTTACTTTAAAACTCTGTAATTACTTGGACCGTCGTTTCTGGGTTCCCCTGCGATTACATTTAACTGTTTTACGTGCCCGGTGTCGACACACTCTCCCCGCTATAATATCCTGTTAATGGGGCGCTTGCAGAGGGCCTCAGCCTGGGGAAGATTAGCTGGCGGGAATATACTTTGCTTGTATAGTCAAAACAGGGATTTTTCAAATATATATATTTTTAAAGGAAATTTTTTAATGTTTAAATGTTGGATGTAAATTTAGTTCCTTGCATGAGCTGATTCAGAATTTATGATTGTTCAGTAAATCCTGAGTTTAGCTCCTTTTCCTCCAGGGTAATTTGCATATATGGTAAGGAACATAATGATATTAAAATGATTTAAGGTGGCTGAAAGTATTTTCCTTTGTGACACCAATGTGTAGGAAAGGTTTTGGAAACTTTTTTATTTTTATTTTATGTATTGCATTTTTTCATGCCCCGGAAGTTTAAATAGCCAGGATCACTGCAAAAATGATTATGAAAGTTAATATATTAATTAAAACACCAAATCAGACAAATCAAAACAATTGCAACAAAAATAACACATGTATCTTAATATTAAAATATTAACTTTTTTTTTTTTTTTGCGAAAGTGAAAGATTTATATTTGCTAAAAGCAATTTTTAAATATTTCATACCTTTTAACATTCATGTGATGAGCATATTTACTTGTATTCAATACTAGAAAAAAGTCTCGTAAATCTACGCTAATGACACAGAACAGCTAAACACAATTCTATTGGTTGATGCCGGACCTGTAGTGAGTGGTGGAACCCCAGCAGTCCAATCCCTTTGTCCTCCCTGTCTTTTAAGGTTCCGTTATCCCGACAAGCATGGCATCTGCTGAGGATTAGATTATTAATAATATAAGTTAATAATAATAATAATAAGTTCCTTTACGTTCCTTTAATTTTTTATTTGTCTCTAATTTCTTACTTACCAATTAAATACTATTAGCAACTATGCAATGTAGGTCTGTACTGAATACATACTGCACTGCAGTAAAATGGTTTCAACATCCCTTCCTCATCTCCATGACAAGCAGGGCTCTCCAAGACTTCCTTTAAGAGTGACATTTTATTACACCGTCCTTCTTTAAATCAGTGGATGTTTCCCGGCGCACTTTCATTAAAAACCTCTTAGGTATTTTTCTTTCTGTGCAAATTGTGCATACAGCCTATATATATTTTATATTTATACACACATATAAATGTGTTTGTGTATGTATGTATAATTTATGTATATTTATTTTTTTTAAATTATTAATGCCATTCTTTTGGACAGCGATATGATAAATGATTAATTTTCAAAATGTAATAAAGATATCCTAGCAAAGTGCTTGAGCATATGGAGCCTCGTTGATCTTGTTCAGGTTACAAGGTAATTAGAATCTTCGCAGGCTGACTGAATTCCCCACCAGTAATAAAGATGGCACCATTGATAATTAGCAAAAGTAATAAAAACAGGAAGTAATAACGATGGAGGAACTGTGATCACGATTTTCACAGACAAAGTTAAAAAATTAATCAGGAGTTATTCACACATGTGTTAACCATGGCATTTTCCTTTTTATTTAATTAACAACCAGTGCAGTGCCCTCTATTTAATGTGTGTACACAAATCGAAATAGAAATAGAAAATAATTTGGAATGTTATTTTAATCATGTTTCAACTAAACTAACATTGCGCAAATCTTTTTTATTTAACGTTTTTATTTTTATTTTATTTTTTATTTTTTATTTTATTTTTGCTTTGGTCTAAAGCCCACCCTAAATCCAGATGTAAACCAGATGTAAAGTATCAGTGGTGCACTCACGACTGGACGTTAAAAGTAAGAAAAAAGATCAATTAAACACCATGCTCTGCACTTTAAAATTGGGAATCGTTGTTTCATTCTAACAAAAACAGTATTAAATTTACAAAGATGTCGTACAACATTGCAGGGTAAATTGAGAGAAATTTACTCCTTTGACATCACAGATGTGTCAGATCGCCGTCATCGACAACTGGCGGAGACGGATATCCCGATGCTTCTGAATCAGGCTGTGATTTTTGTTTTATATCAGTCATTTAGTTTGACTGCATGAGCTGGGCTTCACACGTCTCTGTCGGAAAAATAATAATAATGAACACTACTCAGTGTTCAGTGAAGCTGGTACGTCTCAGGCTCTCTCAAATGCGTGTCTTTGTATTTTTAATAGGATGAGAACAACAAGCTGCCCCCTTAAAACACAACTGGCCTTAATGAAGTGAGGATTAGAAACGCAGCACCCAGAATGTGTCCACAGGAGCGGGGGAGCCGACACCGGGGATGAAAGGTACAGGAGACAAGCCGGGCTTCAGCTGGCTCTGGCACCGCTGGGTCCGGTCGCCGATAACACAAGTCACGGGCCTCTGCGCTGTTTCCGCAGATTACAGATTACAAGCAGTGTAACAAGCAGATAGATTCATCTAGTGTAACACAAATTCTGTTTCTGCAAGGACAGAGAAAGGACAGATCTGCAACAACTTTAGAACTGTTTCACACAGGCCACACTTTACAACCATATTTGTGAAAAAGTACTGTGAATTAAAAAAAAACTTTTATCAGATTAATAAAGTCTGAGTAGAGGTGAACGTGAACCATAGATAAATGGCCTTCCGTTTTCCAAAAATTCTGATATTTACTAGTGACCTCTTTTGATTATATTATTTAATCAATGACTAAATATGGAGGAAGTTTTGACACGATGTGTGAACGCTTTGAGAAGTGGCCTATGGTTGGCCTATGGTTAGCCTATGGTTAGACTATGGTTAGCGTACTGGCCACATGCAGGAAACTAGCAGGACACATAGTTAATTGGATTTTCATCATTCTCATGCGATTCAGTCCCCAACTCAGTCCAACTGTTACAGTGAACTTATTTTATTTAATTTGAGGATAAAGAAAAGTGCCACTCATATTCTTGCGTACACAGCAAGATGTCATGGGTTGTGTTCATATGGGAATACGTCAGTGTTGTTAGTGGATGTTAGATGTAAGTGGATGTCAGATGTTAGTGGATGTTAGATGTTAGTGGATGTCAGATGTTAGTGGATGTTAGATGTTAGTGGATGT
>JAOYSI010006642.1:0-12689 GCA_025775065.1 Hiodon alosoides | reverse complement strand
CCCCCCCCCCCCCCCCCCCCCCCCCCCCCCCCCCCCCCCCCCCCCCCCCCCCCCCCCCCCCCCCCCTAATTACTGAAGGTTTAATTACATCCATCTGAGAGTGGTCTCATTAAACAAACCACACACATGGATGTGTATTGCTAGTTAAATAAACAACAAAACATATCCAACAATAGCATGGTAATGTGTAACTTCACGAGTTTAAATGATAGATTAATAAAAGAGCGATGAGTGCATGTAGCCACTTAATCAGAGGGCAAAGTCAATGTCTACGGAAGTTTACAGACAGGCAGCTGTGTCCTGCTTTGTCTAAATCTGTGTGATAGGTCAGCAAAACCAGCTCCAGGGCTGAGAAATAGTCTAAGGAGCTAATAAGAATGGCTCTGTCGGGTCTAATGGGGCAGATGGCAGCATTTATAAATGCAAATAGGGAATTATTTGTTTGGTGGTCAGTCTCCTTTTCTCCTCTGAAGCTGCTTTCTGGATTGGATCTGGGCTGTGCAAAGTGAACATCTCATTTACTAAGGATGCTTAGTGTCTTCAGTACGTCTACCCAGGAAACCTTAAGCATTAATGGTTGTCTGTAGCTCAGAGAGCTTTTTGCAGTGTATGCTAATAACACTCCCAGTAGAAAGCCTGCCCACCATTGTGGGTCCCTCGCAGGTAAACCATTGATTGAAAAAACTTTTCCACTGACTTTCATGTGTTTTAAATTTACAGAATAATGAACAATGTATCATAAAATACATTGGTGGATCAAAATAAAGGTAGGAGAAACTCAGAATTGGGCCTGTGGGTTCTCGGCAACAGAAACAAAGTACAAACTTAGTTTACTCATAAACTCATAGTTTACTGATAAAGTACTGCGCTGTCTGACAACAGCTCCAAGCTGTTCAGCTCAGCTTACAGCTGTCTCGTTCAAAATTTACGTTATAAAACCATTGCCTTTTCCCTCCACATGTCTTTACACGGTACACAAGCTAACCAAAGGGATTTTTGTGTGTCGTGTATTTCTGAGATTTATTTGTTTTGTTATAGATTTTGAGGACAAATCTTTTCAAACACCAATTCCACACTAAAAACCCAGAACAGCTAGGAAAAAAAATAAATACAGATCACAAAAAATCTTAGTATCTTAAAATATTTTTAATGATGTTTTGTTGTTTTATTATCTGACTAACATCTGTACTAAACTCTGGTTTAATAGTTTTCTTTTCTTTAAAACATCACATTCAATACATGTTGTTTTTGCAATAATAAATCTTAAATACCCATGTTTGTGTCTTCCCATGTGTGTTGGCAGTGCACAAATTAGTTAAACATGCTTAAAAACCAGAAGCATTATTTCAGTAACTTCTTTTCCTTTCTCTGCCGGTTTTTAAAAAAATTCAAGAATGGTGAACTAGATCCGTTGTTAAATGTGGCAATCCGTGTTTCCTGGGGGCCTTCCTGAATAGTTTAGTTTCACTTGAATATTGCAGTTACTTGTCACAAATGCTACTTTTGGGCAACCCATATAATGTTCTTAAATTGCTAATAAGTCCTATATCAAATTTTATGTTATATAATTTGAAGTGACCAGAGACATACCAATTCTTATGTATTTAAATAAAACACAATAAAACTTATGTTTTAATGTTTGTTTGTGGAAGCAAGACGATGTGGATGCTGGTCAAAAATAAATATTAATTGATTGCAATTATATATCAGTGCTTTGAATGGTAAAAGAACAACAACAGCGATGAAAGTTGGTAAATTTATGCTGGCTGTTCATAATTTTTGATAGAGGAATTGTCTTGTGATGGTGAACTGACACGATGTCTCCATCTAACGGCCAATCATCACACTCACATAGTATAGTGCAAATACAGTTGACTACTGTAAAGCATTACACACTGTACCGGACATAATTCAAACTTTCAAAAGCTGCTCCAGGTTGGAAAATTACGCAGTATCCTCGCAGTTATAGGGGCAAAATCAGGGCTTCATTTGTAAATCAGGAGATCCCGGAACAGAGAGGGTGCCGGTCCGAATGTGGGAGGTCCCGGATCCTGTTCCGGCAAGATCCGGCACAAATTAAGCCCTGAGTAAGATGATTCCTACAAAGCGTTTGCATTATTGATTATGACACTCATTTTGGTAGATATTTTTTGTAAAAGCCCGATGTTTAGTCTTGTGTACTACCATTCATACTTAATTACTGGACCCCACTGTCCCCTTGCGGACATGCAATCACGTGTTTCAATAGCGTGTGCAGCTGAATGTTTTGATCCCCAACAGCCCCTCATCAGCTTTTAGGAAAAAAAATTAATTAAAAAAATAACCTTCTCTCAATCCCAAAACACCACTGCTTCTGTTGTGCATTACATTTTCAGGTGCTGGTCCATAATAATGTAATACAACTGGTACAACATAGAAACCTTTATTTTTTCACTTTAAACATGTTATCTGCGATTACCCTGTTATCCCTAATTATGGGGTTAATTATAAAATAAAAAAGGGATAAAACACACAAAACAAAACAATTGAATTTCCAACGCTGGTATTTTACGCACGCAGAGTGACACGAGTAAAGGGCAACATTTAATGGCATTTATTCTGCTAGATTAAGTAGTAATGAGTGAGTCCAGTTTTGTAGGCTTGCCACCTGGCAGGGCTGTTAGTCCTTGGACTTGCACTTGTTCTTCTTGTGTTTGTCCTGAAAAGAAAAGGTCCAATTTTTCAGCAACAGCTCAACACAGGATTTTGCCTACTAATCCTGTCCATTTCTGTAAATCCAATAGAAATACAGCCTTAGACTTCGTAATGAACGAAAGAGAAATTAATGAACGAACGCAATGAACGAATCCATTACCTTTCCCTTCCCGTCACTGTCAGAGGAGTCGTCGGAGCTGGAGCTGGATCTATGCCCGTGCCCGTGCCCATGCCCATGCCCGTGCTTCTTCTTGTGGCCCTTGTCTTTCTTACCATGCTCTTTGTCTTTGTGTTTCTTGTCATGGTCCTTATCATGGTCCTTATCATGGTGTTTGCCCTTGCATTCACCCTGCCAGAAAGTCAAAGCGACGAGAGTTGCTCCCTGTCATTAAAGGAGTCTTCCATACTTACAAAACTATTCATGCGTTTATACACTTCGCATACCTAGACAATAAATACAATAAAATGAATATCTGCAGCAACATTGAGATTGTAATGCTATGTAATGCTAATGCTATGGCAAGTGTGCTGAAATCTGTGAATTGAAGCCAGTGAAACCAGAGTCCCGCATTCCGATGCCTTGTCTACACCTTACCTTGTCTTCCTTTTTCTTCCCCAATCCAAAAAGGGAGTTTACTTCCTGTCCAGACTCACTCTTAACGGTGTCATCTTTTCCCACAGCTGTTCAAAACAGGGGATAGACATGCGATTTAAAGTGGTCGATTAGCGTGTTGATTTCAGGTCGCTCTCTTGGCTTGATTCAGAAGATGTTCAAACGTGTGGAATTGTTTCCACATGTAGATGCAACGACTTATCAATTTTTCAGTCAAAAATGACAACGCTACCAGTCTCAGAAAGGTCTTTCCAACCAAACAAAATGGCTTGCTGCATTATAATGATTCGTTTATGCACTCATTTATAATTAATCTTATTTCCTGCTTGGTTCATTTGATTTAGTTCAGGACTTAAGACAAGTAAATAAATAACAAAAAAATATGTAATTGAACCGTTTCGTTTCATTTTGAATTTGTAAATCTTTAAAGCTTGTCAAGTAACGTTAAATCAAGTCAAATCCGACCTAAGATTAAGAAAAATATTGCGCAGCAGCAAAAAAAAAAAAAAAAGGATCACTTTAAAAAAAACGATGTGGTTTATATAACACTTCCCAGGTTAATTATGTATTTAAAGGGACCTGCATTCAGATTAACTTTACAAACAAGATATACATTTTTAAAACACAACCACCTGCCTATGAGTCAAACGGATTACCGCAATTGATTCTGCGAAATGCAAACATAACAATCAAATGGATTTACGAAACCCATTAACGGCTTTATTCAGCCCATAGCGTAATCCCTAATCGGTTACAACACACATTATACAATTAGTTAAAGCGATAAATGCCCTGCTTTTATTTATATAAAACACAACGTACACATTTAGCCAATATAGCGTTGCAGTAATTACCTAATGGTCCAAAATAATCGGCTATTTTTTGATAAAGATAAAGATAAAACGAATACCTGCAGTTAAATCAAAATCCATGCTTTGCTGCTGTCGACCAGAACTATGAATTCTGACTGCGAAAATGTGTACGGAATTTCAGAGTTTATAGGGTTGACTAAACCACGTACGGTGTAACCACACCCATGCTTACCTGTATAAACAGGTTCTACTTGTTTGTCACGGCTTAGTTTTATAACTCCCTTTATTTTTTTTAACATGAAAACCTTTCACACAGAAAAGTAAATTTTAGATTTTAAAACTTAAGTTCTATCTTTTCCCCCAAGAGGATCTCTCAGGTGTGTTCTACCGCAGTGATGGGGACTGACTCGGAAGTTCCTATTTTGAAATGGACTCAACAAAGGAATTAGGAGACAGCGGTTAAATGAGAAAGAAACAAAAACCATATCGAGGCGCGGTCAGTTCAAATGAGATTTGATAGCAGGTGTAGAAATGAACTAAAAGCTTTCGGTTTAATTATGTAACGACTTTCTTATATTAGATATTTTAATACTGAAAACATATTTTATATTTAATTAATAGCATTTGAATTTTATTATTTTATTTCTCATTAATTAGTTTATGTTGGTCATTTGCAAGGAACTTGTAGAGGCGGACTTTTCATACTAAGTTGCATACTATACTAGTTAGTATGTTACTATCTTAGTATCATCTCCCGCAACCATTCCTATTGTTGTTATAACATGGACTCTGATCCAATCAGAATCAGTAAGCTACTATTACAATACAGGCAGCAGAAGTGTGACAAACACAAATATATAAATGGAATAAGTCACCTGCTATTCCTCTACCTTTCTTAAGGATAATAAAACTCAATTACTGCACCTACTTTTGCGTAGGTTTTGGTTTTTCTCACAACATTTGGTGTCAGTAGTGAGACAGGCCTGGTGACATAGGCAAAGTGGGGAGGCCAAGGATAAGGAAATTTATCTTCTTAGTGACAGTTGAGTATCCTAAGCAAAAAATTTAATTTAATTTAAAAAGATGGCAAAGCAGCAACCAATAATAGGGTATTTTTAACATATTGAGTTATAGCAGCAGAGCACTGCAGAACTTAGCGACAGGTCAGCCCACCAGTTCACCCACGACGGGCCATGGTTGAGATGCTGCACCTGCAAGACACCAATGTAAGGAGGAGGTCAGATATAATAAAAACCTGCATTCACTGTTTAACTGCAGGACTGTGACTGGGAACCCTCTAAGTGGATTGAGTCAGTGTGGGGCCAGCTGGTTCTAGGGAGTAGAGAGCAGTCTGAGGTTAAGCTATGGTCATGAATAACCATTGAATAGTGTGTTTAAAATAACATATATTGAATGGCCTTATAAACACAGGGGCCACAAGGTCTAGCATGTCAGGCAAATGTGATTGGACACTCCAGTAAAATAATCTGTAACTGTTACATCTAAGTTCTAATGGATTCCTGAAAGAGTTTATTGTTTTGTTGTCACATTTAATAGCCAGCCTGGAGCATTTGATTTTCTATATTTTCTGTGTTTCATTCCAAGACAACAAAACTGTTTGAATAGTTTGAGTGGTATGCAGCCAGCAGCCACGCCCATAAGCTAATGATGGTCACACTCAGGTGCTCACAATCCAGACTATTTAAAAGAGGTAGCAAAGCAGGCTCCGGAGAAAAAAGGTGTAAATAGATGTGCCGTGCCGTGCCGTGCCGTGCCGTGCGGAAGACTCCCTGGTGCCAGCCTTGATATGCGCGATTGACGAGGAGTTCCCAGGGCTGAGGAAAGGCCCCTGGGGAAGAAATCATGAAGCCAGAAGGGGAGACGGGGGATAGGCTGGGGAACTTTTGGCCAGCTGAGCCCCAAGTCCCCGTCCAGAAGCGCCCCAGGAAAAAGGTTCCTTGTGGTGGGGACCTGGCCATGCCAGAAGGGGCACAGCCGTCTCTGCCCTTGCTGCCACCTGTGCTCGTCATGCCCTTGCCTGAGGGGGTGCCGCAACCAGTGCCCTTCACGCCCTTGCATGAGGGACAGCTGCAGCCCGTGGCCCCAAAGTCGGTGCAAGTTCCATCCGTACCAGGGGGGCTGCTGCCTTTGCCGGAGGGGCTGCCTCCGGACCTACTCAAGGGTGACATTTGGCCGGACCTACCACCTCCCTCCGATTTGGGGGAGAGAGGAGAACCCCCCCAGCTGTTGGCCCCCGCCCCAGGCCCGTCGGGGGGACTTCTACCCAGCCCACGCATGGGGAACGAGAACCAGCTCTGCCGGGCCCTTAGTTACCTGGAGACCGTCCAGACCCCCCTTTTTTTCTCGCCCAGCAGCCCAGGGGATTGGCAGGAGCTGCCTGCCCGTCCGCCCTCGCCAAGGGGACTGCCAGAGCTGCCGGTACATCTGCCTTAACAGTGGCCCCCTAGCCCTGCCCTGCAGCTGGGAGGCCTGTGGAGGGTCTTCCATCCCACCACGTCGAGGGTCCACTGCAGCAGCCAGCCTTCCAAGGAGCCCCAGGGTTCCCTCCAGCCAGCTCTCCAGGGGGCCATCACCCAGGCCTCCTCCGCCCTACGACCCTGGAGGCTCATCGCCTCCCGCTTGGGGGGATGTTCTGTGGCCGAATGGGCCATGCAGCCACATTCTGGGCAGGGAGGAGTGTGGCACACATCCGGCAGCCACGCCCTCAAGCCGAGGAGACTGATGGTGCTGAGAGGGAGGGACACAAACCTTATTGCACAGTGTGGTTCCATTAATGATAATCACACTCAGGTGCTCATAATCCAGATTCTTTAAACAGTGGCTCAGGAGAAGAAAGGTGCGATGAGACTGGTTTTTAATACTGTACTGAAGGTGTGTGTATGTGTTGGCAACTTACAGACGTGGTCAAATTTGAAATAATGCTTAATTCCTCCTGAAAAGTGATTAAATTAAAAGCTATTGCATCATGTATACTTGCAAGCCTTTGGTATGTCATAGAATAAAGCAAAGAAGTTGGGAAAATAGATGAATTATCGCACATTCTACAAAGATATTCTAAAATGGCCTTTAAACATTTGTTGGTACCCCATAGAAATAAATAATTGGTTTATAGTGAAAGAGCTGAAACTTGCAGTCTGGAGAAGACACCCATCAAACCTGAGACAGCTGGAGCAGTTTGCTCAGGAAGAGTAGGGCGAACTACCTGTAAACCGGTGCAGAAGTCTCATTGAAAGCTACAGAAAACATCTGAATGCAGTGATTGCCTCTAAAGGTTGTTTAACAAAATATTAGGTTGAGGGTCCCATTCTTTTTGTCCATGCCATTTTGATTTGTTTTATTCACAATATTACTGTAGAAAAACAAAATTAAAATCAGTCTGATTTCTATAAAATATGGAATAAACAATGGTGGATGCTAATTTTTTTTTTTCTTTCTCAGTTTCAAGTCATTTCAGAGGAAATTGTGCATAATTTGTTTTTTTGTGGAGGGGTACCAACAAATTTGAACATGTCTGTATATGTTTTATTATTTAAATGTTTGGTATAGTTTTCCCGGAAAGGGAGTTTTTTTGCTGTTTAGTTTGTCTTTAGTTTAAGTATTTAACACGTTTGTTGTGTATTGAAAATGCCCAATAAAAGGCATTACCCCACCCTCCTAGCATGCGAGGGCCATCGGTATACTTAAGTTGCAATTGACTAATGCTAATATGGGCACAGGCTTATCCTTCTAAAAGTAAGTGACAAAGATCTTGGCTATATTTTCAAACGTCTCTGTAAAATTGGCGAGAATCCCCTGCCTCAACTTAGGCATTAGCATGCCCAAGTTAATTCCAGAGAAAAACCAGCAAATCTTGTAGCCTCCTGGTATACACAAATGGCAATTAACCCTTTCCATAAAATGAACTATATTCTATTACAGAATAATGTAATGAACTTATTTTGAAACACTGACTGGCACAAAAGAATCTTTTACCAGACAAGGTAACTAAAATCAAACGCAACAAAACGGCTCAATGTGGTTGTCAACTCTTTTCACGCTTTGGGAAAATTCTCTTGACCTTTCAAATCTCTCAAAGTCCTCACAAAAGGAGAAGCAGTCATCTCTCAGTCAACTGTTCTCACGGGTTGAGGAAACAACTGGACTGCCGAAGTCCCACAACAGCTTGTTTGGCACTTAAGACTTCATTACCCTGCAGAAGGAGCACAAAGTTGCTGACTCCTACTGAAACTGTCTAGGGCATTTAAATCAGGTGTTCACCTGTCGTTCGTTGCTTCAGTCGACTCGGTTCAGTGTGTCAGCTGAACTCATTTCAGATTTCGTGCTTTTTTACAATGCAAAATTGATGCTGATTGTTTATGCAACAAAAGACACTGCAGGCATGAATCAGCGATTAAGAGGGTGCATTATAAAGTGCTCCTCAGCCGTTAGATGTAGATTGTGGCATAGTGATAAAAAAGAAAATTAAATGAAAAATGAATGAAGTTAGACATGATGGTCGGTTCCAGAGCAGTTTGGTCAGAATTTAAATGGGATCTCTTACTCACTTTACATTAGTACTTCCAGGCGCAACTGCATTCTGCAAGAACTGAAACTCTCTTTCTGCAAAGTAAAGGCAAAGTTATTCAAGACATGAGTACCCTACTTACATGAAACCAATGTGATACACGATTATACTAAACCTCTTGAGAAAGACAGGATAAAGTAATTATTCAGTTAAACCTATAAATGATCTCAAAAGATAAAGAATGGGGGATAGCCTATTGAGCACTATAGATCTTCATCACCAAAACCTAAAACCATCATTAATATTTTCATTAAATATTTGAGGGCTTTTGGATATTAAATGCAAAGAGCAGCTAACAATCCCAACGATTTTTCTTAATCCTTTCCCGCTATTGTGCCATCTCCAGTCACATCTTCGAGGTCAGGCCTGGAAAACCTGTGCCTCTAAATCTGTCAAATGGTTGGTTTAGACCCAACATTGGGCTGGCCTAGCTTCTACGTCACAACCAATCTTACCCATTACCCAGCCCCCATATACAGATTTTACCAAACAGGTTTTGGTTGTCAGCTAACTTTTACTATGAAGCAAGTGATGGTATTTTCACTGGGGTAATATCAGATAAATAAAAAAAACTACACACAGAAACCAAAGGGAAAAAAATCATTTCTGGCGTCGCAATGTTTGAGAAATCCGAGAACAGATTGTTCAACAGCATGCTCTGCAATGTGTTCACAAGAATTTAATTTAATTTCCAATAGAAACAAAGTCTGGCACTTTTGAATTGTTCAAAACTACTAGGCAGGAATCAGCTGTGCTACTATTACTAACACATTGACCTTAACCACACCCCATGCTCCACATGATCAGACCAAAGGCTATGGGCAGGGCCAGGAATGCACCCTGGCAAGCTTGGTTTTGGCCCTAACAGTGGAAAAGTGCATGGCCTCTTATCAACGTTTTTACTATGCCACCCTTTTTTCGAGATAAATATATTTGACAACAGGAAATACTGCAAGTCATGGTCATTGTTGATATATATATAAATATATACAGTGCCTGTAAGTATTCACCCCCTGATGTTTTTTATATTGTATTTGTTTTAAATATTGAATCAATCATAGTGAACTTAATTTGACTTTTTTGTTAAAGACTCATAGCAAAGGCAAAATACATTTCTACCAATTGGTCTAAATTGATGTTGAATATTAAACACAATATAATTGGTTGCATAAGCATTCACCCCATTCAAGTCAGCATTTAGTAGATACACCTTTGGTTGCAATTACAGCCTTGAGCCTATGTGGATAGGTCTCTGGACACTGCAATTTTTTTTCAAAAAGTGAAATGAAGTTCACTATGATTCAATATCTAAAACAAATAAAACATTAAAACATCCAAGGGGGATGAATACTTTTTTTTAGGCACTGTATTTGTATATTTAATGATTTAACTTTTCCATACAAATTACTACCTCCTTATCTATGATGGTTCTGAGCTGAGCGTGGAGCACCACCTTGTGACCGTATAGAGACATTATTGTTGTTGATAACTAAACCTGTTCATTCACAAAGTGGTTTCCAGCAGGTAAGCTTGGTGTTAGAGCCCACATGCAAACTTGATATGGGAAGCATCTAATAATCACTGTTCATTAGGCTTGTTCGCTGGTGATATGAATATCAAAATAACATTTTATGGCCTGTCCTTACCACAATCACAACTTTGATATATTAAATAATTTCAATCCAAAAAAATAAATTAAAAAATCACACACACACAGACACAACTTTTGGCATGGAACGCTTTATGGAACACATTTATTTATGTATGCTTTTATACGTCTACCATGCAGAGGTTATTTTGTAATCTTTGTAAATTTAATCCATGATATGAATTATGTCAACAAATACCTTAAGCTTTAACTTTAACAGAGCCTGTAACATTTTGCAAAAAACAGTTTTAACATGGCCTTTCTACATGCCACTATACAGGCCAGATTTGTGGAGGACTTCTGTTATTGTTGACATCTTTTGTATACATTCACCCATATCAGGCATTGAATGCTGCATAACTATTGTCCTTGGTCTCTTGGTGGCTGCTCGGACCAACACTATTCTTACCCAACTGCTCAGTATGGGAGGCCAGTTTTCTCTAGCAGATTATGGGTGGTGTCGTAAATATCTCAGTAAAAGAACAAACTGTGATAACAACCAAAGGGGTCGACTATTTTCTATTTATTCTGTGTGTCAAAACCTTATAACTTATAACTCACCTAAGGTTTCGGAAAGTGCATCGTCAAGGATAGATCCTACAACATGTAGACAAAATTTCCCAACAAGAGACACTTTCAGGTCAAGACACTATAGAATTTAATGGATTTGAGTTTTGCTAGAACAATGGATATGATAAAAACTGGTGAAAAGAAAGTGCATTTACGCACCAGTAAGGTTTAAAATGTTTTTTAAAGAAATTTAGAAAAACATACAATTACATATATTTTTCATTTTTTACAGGACTATTTAAACCATCTACAGTGCATCATCAGAACAACCTTCTGCCCTACACAGAAGTCAATCCTCACGCATTAAGATAAAATTAGAGCAGATGTCAACACCGGAATCAGACCTTTTCAAACCTCTTTTTATAGGTCCTCCAGCAAGTCATTAAGCCCTTTTTGATGAGTCAGAAAAATATTTCTTATTGTGATCTGCAGTTATGGTTGTAGTATGACCTAGTTCCTGCCCAAAGGATTCCACCCACATTTGTGTATGTGGTGTAGTGGTTAAGGTGTTTGGACCAAATGGCTGTTAGCGCAAATCCTAACAATGCTGTTGTACATCTTAACAACAAGTAATGCCTCAGTACTTATCAATCCACTTAAATGTAAGTTGTAACATTAATTGCTAAGATAGCCAGAGCACTTGTGTTCTCAGATAATTTTTCACCACAGACATTAGTAATGTGATTTTAGTATTTATAGGTGTAGCTGACAGTAACGTTAATCACCAAATCTCAAGACCTGTCTGAATCCATTGTTTTGTTCACGTTCAACCTTTCAATGGCCACACTTTTAACTCTTGTAAATACCCCTTGATACTGTTTGATTCAAACATTCGTTATTTTAGTAGGCTCCGATCTATATGTTTTTAATTTCTCAGAATGGAATAAAAGTGTATGCATACATTGTTACATATTTCATTTTATCGGAATGTTTACGCATTGATTTTACACGTTTTAGCGATGGCCCTATTAATTACGTTGTCTTTTAATTAACAATAACCAAGTGCGAAAGTGGCACTGGAAACGGATGTAGGCTACAACTCATTGTTTTTTGTTATAAAAATTCTGCAGTTGTTCGAATGTTTTGAACTTTTAATGACGTTTATAGCAAAGACGAATTGTGTTCACTTTACGTCTACAATCCTGCAGATGTCAATGCTGAACACAAAAGCAATCGAAAACCCGGAACTTACGGGCCAATCACGGGTCTTGTTTCATTTCTTTGGTTAAACCTCATGGGTCGAATTGTTTGTCGTATTTTAGTCTTTCGTACCACTATCTGGCATAATTATATTAGATTAAACATCTGAAAAGCCAAGCTTAAGGGAAGAAAATGATGTACAGTTTAACAAACCAAAGAATATTAAACACGCATTTTATTTAGAAAGCCTAAGTATAAATTTTGGATAATGTATTCTGTTGTTTAGGAAGGCCGCAAAAAACCTGGGACTAAAGTAAAGGCCATCTCGATCCAGAAGACGGTAAGAAAGCTTTATGACATTCGGTACCTAAATGGCTAGCAATCTCTGATTACATAATAACACCACGCTACATTAAACTAGTTAATGAATTGCAGTGGCAAATGTAATTAAGCTAGGTAACTTTAAACTGGGTTCTCAACTACCACTCCTGCTCGATAGCAGTTAAGACTGCATCTTAGTGAGCCACCTGGGTAGCTAAGACAATAGTTCAAATGCTGTTATGGATGATTAGGGCCTCTCTGGAACTAATAATTTGTGAGTGAAAATGGAATTTACGGCATGAACGC
>JAOYSI010006641.1:6059-26565 GCA_025775065.1 Hiodon alosoides | reverse complement strand
CCCCATGCACTCCTCAGAACAGGATCCCCACGCACTCCACAGAACTAGATCCCCATGCACTCCTCAGAACAGGATCCCCACACACTCTACAGAACTAGAGCCCCATGCACTCCACAGAACAGGATCCCCATGCACTCCTCAGAACAGGATCCCCATGCACTCCTCAGAACAGGATCCCCACACACTCTACAGAACTAGAGCCCCATGCACTCCTCAGAACAGGATCCCCACGCACTCCACAGAACTAGATCCCCATGCACTCCTCAGAACAGGATCCCCACGCACTCCACAGAACTAGAGCCCCATGCACACTACAGAACTGGATCCCCACACACTCTACAGAACTGGCCCAGTGAGCATGAGAGAATTGAATCCTCCTGCATTATACAGGCCCCACACTGATAACAGGTGCGGCTGTGCTGTGGAAATCAGCTGTCGACACAGCCAGCCGGGAAGGGACATGTTAAACAGCCAACCAGGGCCAAGGGACCAGCACTCAAAGTCTGTGTAGTATCACCTTAACAAAGGATCATGAGCCTTTGGGTTAGTCCATCCAAGCCCTGCAGTAAACCTTCTTTCCTTGCTGCATGGCAGCGGACAACCAAAAAATAAATAAAAATTTTGTTATAATTTAGCTAAATGAGCGTACTTCTTAGGGATCCGGGGTAGAATTGGCTTCACATGCTTACATGAAGAGGTAGACAACAAGACTTGATAATAGGTTTTTGGAAATGTAATTTTTTAATGTCCTTTAACTAAGTTTGTACAAAAAAATCCTTTTTGCTAACGTCCTTTTTGCTGTTTTAAATCCAAACAGTTGATAAAAAATACATGAAATGAAAATTACATGAGCCCCAGGCTGTGCAAACAATGAAAGAAAGCCCCCTACTGATACCACTACAGCTTTCTGCTCATTTAGGAAATATTCTTTGATGCTGGCCGGGACCCTGCGGCATTCCAGTGAGTATTAACAACAAGAAAATGAAATTCTCTCCCAACCATGGCTTAACACAACACTTTTGATGCAATCAACAGCTTTTATATAGCAAGCTGAATGATGTTGTGCTAGAGGGATATTGTGTGCTCTAGAGCTTGCCTGTTTCATAAAGAGAGACTCTCTTCTGGACTGACCAAGAAACCATCCAAACTGCGGCCACTGTGCCAGAAAGCCGCCATCATCAAGGAGTCCGACACAGTGACATAGAGGTTCAAAGCCCGTCACTGACCACAAGTGAATATCGTGACGGACGAAAGTCGCTGTAAATAACAATTGCAAAACTAAACTGGTATCCATGCTCCGGTTCCACTGCGAAGGTCTTGCCATCTCCCCGGAGCGGCTCGTTACACTTCACTGAATTCACCCCAGGCCTCCGAGCAGCTTTGCTGTTGATTATTTCAGTTGCTGAAAGACGGGCCTTTTGTGATCACGGACGGTTCCTTGGTAACCCATTACCACATCCTGAATGTTACTCTTACTGAGAGACATTGAGTCCAGTGGGCTGAGTCATTACCTCCACATCATACCGCTGAATTATAACATCGACATGCCATTCAAATCAAGATGGGAGGCTATACACAGGGAAAGTGTGGAGAGACGCTAGACATGGGAACAGTGTGGACAGACATACCCTAGGACAACAGTTTGATGAGCTCATCAATGCTTTCTTTCTTTTGAATAATGCTCCAAACTGTTGGTAAGCCTAAGGTTTTGGCTGTCTCTGAGATATTTCTATCTGATTTTCAGTCGCAAAGTGGTTTCCTTGACTTTCATTGAGAGACACCAATAGCAATGACTTCAGAGCCAAATGCAAAACTTTGAATCAAGATTTATATAAAAATCCTAAGATTTTATATAAATACATTTATAATTTATCATTTACAAGATTTATAATTTATATCAACTGTCTTATGCCTGCAAAAATAATGTGCCGGAACACTGATTAACTAGAAACACACGTCAAGCCAATTGTTTTCGGTGTTATGAAATAGAGGGACTATGTATGAAAACCAAAGGAAGGAACTGCAATGAAATAAATGAATGTTTCCGTCACAAATGGGTTTGTCGCTTTTTAATGTAAATTAAGAAATGCAGTCAGGTGCAGTCAGCTTTGGTGTCGCTAATTAGCCCTGCCCAACAAATGAATAGGTCTGCAAACAACGGTCCTTTTTATACATTTATTCAGGGATTTCTAAGCAGTCCCAAACACAGTGGCCATGGATGGAGCAACACACAAGACACAGTCTCACCTTTACTCAAGGCTCTAAGTGATAACAAAATAACAGCATGGCACTTCTTATCTCCTTTTTCCTGTGTAAATGGGGGTTGATGCTGTGCCAAACTACGTTAACAGAGTTTCGTTATCTGTTTACTGCACAAATGGGCAGAAATACAAACTGTTTCTTTTGGTTGCTCTGTATATTTGTAAAAACATTGACTGATGACAAAACTGCAAGGCTCTGTAAATAAATATATTGCCCTGCACCACACTACAGAGAGAAGCACTTCACAGTTTCTGGAGTGACGTGGAAAACCTGTAGTTTTACGCTAGTCAGAAGCCAGCAACAACAACAAAACAATAATGACATAACAGAGCAACTGTACCTTAGATCTCACACACACAACCTCTTCACTCTTTTCCACAGGAAGATTCACTTTCGACAAACACAAACAAAGAAGCAAACAGAGCTTACAGAGAAAACGGCAGCACTGCCCACGTATCATAATTCTCACAAACATGTGCTGTGCTGGTTTTAGTCTTTCCCCATTACTGTACGGGAAGTTGCCATTGGCATACAACCTGCATGTGATGCATTGTCAAATTAAGAATTTAAATTAGAATAACAGAAAAAAAGTCCAAATGCCAGACTTTGTCACATAATAAACTGTTTGTTAGCAAAGTGTTTGTTAGCTTTTTGACGGTAACATTTAGAATAATTAATGTGTGAGGAATACAGTCATTATATGAGGCATCATGCGTTGGGTCGTTGGAAAAGGTTTTTAAAAAGGCAGCATCACTGTAGCTCCATTCTTATAATTTAACCCCTGTGAGAGAAAATTACATAGAACCCAAAACTATACTCCCACCAAAAACCTTGGGTTGGTTTTAGTCCCATTAAAGCGTGTTGGAATCAAACATGACTGGATCAGAAGAGACCAATCGTACTGAACCCTCAGCCTCCACTTATGCAGTGGCAGGATTCTTACAGACGAGCCACGATGCAAAAATGAAAGAATGTAAATGAGTTGATTTAAAAGGTCAGAAAAGAATGGGAGTTTAGTGTTAGCAGAGACAGCGTCACCATTAATACAGAAATACCGGGCAGAAATACACTATACTGGCTGGTTTTTGGACAGCACTTTATATAAGTATACAAAGTATAAACACAAGTATAAAAAGTTTTTAGAATTATATGGCCTTCATTAGGCATGTCAGTCAACACTCCTTCCCACTGATGTCCCATAGGCGTAAGCTCACAGTGGGTACTGCCAACTACGCCATGGGTCGAGAACACAACCCCCCGTGGCTGGCCAGAGAATGCTGCATGTGATTTCTTCATCGGCTTACACTGTCCCAGAGTGACACGTACGATTGCAACAGTAGTTTGGCCTGGCAGAGCAAAATCTTGATTCCTGCAATGATTAAATATTATATTAGTGCTTTATTAGTGTGTATAGGACAATGCTGTTTATTTTATTTTACATGACTGTTATAAATCAGTACAAAACAACTCAAACAAACAGTAGTTTCACTGTAGTTCACTCTCCCCATCTTCTGAGCTAAATGCCATGGAGACTGCTGTGACCCTTTGATCCATGAAGTAACTTTGACCAAAATGCTTTAGACAAAGGGTAATTGCTATTTCTATAAACCTTCTATAAACTCTACACCCCTCACATACGGGAAACCCAATAAAACAAAATTGACAATTAAAAAATGCAATGTTCAATAGTTTCAAGACCAAAATCATTATTTGGCAATATTATTATATTTACATTTGGTCTGGCAGTAACTGTTAGTTTTGTGGAGTTCATCGCAAATTACAGACTAAACCATGCAATTGTAGTTACTAGCTCCTAATTATAAGCTATTAACAGTCATTTTTGTTATTAATGTTTATTTACTCAGCAGCCGCCCATCTGCAGAGTGACATTCACAGAGCCTAAGAGAAAACAACCATTCAGTTCCACAGGAAACAGTTGATATGGCCAATTTCAGGCACGTTTACGGCTGAGGGAGCATGATTATCATGACCAATGAGATTGGCAAGTAAGAGCACAGTCGAGGTATTTCCATGGGGACAGTTTGTAAAATCCTTATGACATCATTGTGAATCCAATCTTTTGTCTACTGCGGTATCTATTGACAGCTGGTTGTATATTTGGCACGGAGAGGGCATTATTAGTGGAAATTAGTTGTTTCTTCAGTGAAGTTTTTTTTTCTTACTTTCATTTACCTTTCAAGAGTGCTCAACATCATTTAATTTGTGTGTGCTCCTGGCTCTCTTTCACACTGAGTGTCTTGGGGGAAAGGGTGCTTGCTACCAAAAATGGGCAGGATAAATCCACATCACATCAGGTGGGGATTGAACGGGTGGAGCTCAGAGCAGGTGGCACTTACACATCAGGGGAAGAGGGATTAACATCCAGGTGGGAGATAACATTCAGGTAATAATCAAGGTTGAGTCATCCAGTGGTCTCCGGAGTAATATACGGCCTGAGATGCTCTGTCTCCGCCCCCCTTTCTCGCTACCTTCTCCACCTTATGCCAGACAGTCCCGCAGGACATTTGGATTTTAGAGAACTGCAGCTCCGAGCTATTCTTGCATGTTTCAAGGCAAATGGACTGACAGAACCGCGGGCAGGTGAGACTCCAATGTGAAGCTCCAAAGTGCAGCTGCCTTCGTTCCTTCTGTCCCAGTCACACAGAACACCCACCACTCACAAGCAGATATCCGAGGGGCGCCACAGGGCATTGCTTTTACAGCCAGAATAGCTACACAATAACAACATCAGATATTCCACTGAAGGCAGCGCTTCAGTGTATGGAAGCTAAATATAAGTGCTTGATTCTAAATATGAGGGTTTTTCAATGATTCTGAAAATAGTTCTCCACGGGTCTCAATGGATGAAAGCTGCATAGAGCTGGACTTCCACAAGATAATGCAATGAAGTCTGTGGTCCAGGGGCTGGACTGTATCATTCCCAAGTACATTGCTGGTGTCTTTCTTGAACGAGATGGTGTCTGGAACAAAAATTAACACGTGAGTGTAGCAGTTTATTTGTCAGCTTTCCTCTTTCTGAGCCAGACGTTAGGGGACACTGGTTAAACAGCACGCTTTGAAATATCTTTGAAACGTGATCTGTTTGCCATATGAGTGCTGAAGCAACCACAGACAGGACCTCTTTTCAATACAACCTTTGTGCAACACCTGAGGGAATAAAACACACGTATCTGCCATGTTTTTCATGGTGGGTTGGCAGACCTGGGTCTTTTAGTGTGAACGGAGCATCTGTGCTATTCCATCAAAATAATTGTTTTTATGGCAAAGGACACCGGGGCCAGCTTCGTTAGTCATCTGTAACCACATTAAAAATCGATTTAAGGAGGCATGAAATAAAAAAAACAGTGCTGATCGCCACATAAGCCTCAGGAAAAACAAGGGTTCAATGTCTTGTCTATGAGATATAACTTTTTTTCTGTGAGTTCTTGATAATTTTGTTCATTATTTACCACTCGGTTTATAAGGGACATGCTAACTAATCCACATGCTAACTAGTGTGATGAAGTGAATATTTTGTATTCACGGGCTATAGGCTCAGTTGTTAATCTGTCTTGCATTCCCACATTCTCTTTGTGTTTAAGCGGACAGGTTATTAGCTGTTTTCTTTCCTGTGATTGCGCAGTCTGGGAAATGGACGTGTTTTGTCCATTCTAAACTACCAGCATGAAAACGGATTCACTGTATAAGTGTTTTCCTTTTTCACCGTGTTTGCCAAGGAAGCTGAAATTAAATCCATGTTTCAGATCCATTGGGTGACCTAGGCTGGCACGCAGACGGATTGTTTTCCCATCACGGTCTAGCCAGTCCTTCTGTGACAACCCCAGCTGGCAAAAAAACGAGGGTGACGAGAGGAAGCCCTCACCCCATCGCTGGGACAGAACAAAAAGCTGAAATAGAATTGACCAGATTCCTGGGCTTCTGTATAAACAAAAGCACTCTAGGGATAAACCAAATTCTATTTGAATTCTAGGGTGAATATTAGGGTTTCTTTAACGCATCATTTAAACTTAATTATCTCAACAGGCAATTGTTTTAAAACGAATCACCCGTTACAATAAAGTATATATTGTTATAAGGCAGCTGAAACATCAGTTACATCACAGACTTTATGTGTAGGATTTTTTCACATACTTCTGAATCTAATTTTATGCATTTTCTGACCCTGAAATGTTGAATGCTTAAGGGAAAATTTCCACAAACATACACTGTCTCCATTTCCCACGGAACAATGGATGAAGTCCCTATAAATACACTTGTATTCTGATTCAGGCCAGTTTCAGCTTCTCAGTTTCAGCTTCTCTTTGGCTTGTGATGCCGGTTTTGATCCATTTAATCAGGGCAGAAGAATTTTGAATGTGATATGAACCAGAGCAACAGTTTGTCTATTATAGAATTATAGAATTGTTACAACTCTTTCCCTCTTTCTTTGTTTGTGGGAACAGATATTTTTTTGTTGTTGTTGATTTAAAGCTTGATGATAAATTAAAGCAGATATGGCACAGAGAAACTGACTCCCCAACCCTTACCTCACGTTTATGAAATAAAGAAGAGAAGAACAAAGACCTATGTCGGCTCGTCTCTGCGGAACGCTCAGTGTTCCTGGCTGAAGCCAGTGGTTTGTTGTTTTATTGATTCTGATGCGAGACACATTTTCTCAGCACTACAGTGTTTTATGAAGCATTAAGTCATTTTTTTGTGTTTGCACTCTCTGTCAGACTTTAGCTAGAATTATACACCATAATTCATCTTACCTGCCAATCACCTGCTATGAACCAGTTTAACAAATCAACTCCAGCCTCCTGCCTCCTGCAGCGTAGATCAGTCCACCAGTCTCATCTCTGATCTCATTTCCCCTTTTATTCTCCACTGTACAACTCCCCCTTTTCTCTTTGCTCGATCCTCTTCTGCTGCGGACTCTTCAATGCTACTGCTATCAACTACAGTGTTAGGTCCTGACGCCATTTGTACAGCCGCTCCCACCAAAACGTTAGGCATTCTGTACAACCGGGGTGCAACGGTACCTCCCTTCCACTACTAGTTCCTGAAACACCAATTATTAGCCATTGTTGTTACTGGCAACCTATCATACACATACCCAATCAAAAGTCTTAGTCTGATCCTTCCAAATCCTCCTACCATCTCCACTGTCTCGCTGGCACACATTCTGGGCTCCCATCACCACTGTAGTCTTCTTACGTTCCCGGTGCTTCTGTGTGGCCCAGCAATCACTGCTTACTGGTCACAGCTCCCCCTTACATCTCTGAGTTAATGACTAACTACACTCCTAGTCAGGCGTGGTCTTCCGATTCCTGGCATCACTGTTATATTGTCCATATGAGCTCTAAATATTGGATTAACTGGACCATCAGCTGCATAGGAACGTCTTACGTTTTGCCCTATTTGCTGAAAAGATGTCATCGTGACAAACAGAACGACTGCTATTGTGTATCCTGTCTTTAATCCTCTCTCAGGGAGTTGACATTCTGTTGCAAAGTGATCTGTTGATAATCCCATATTGTGGCTCTAATATCATGTGACTAAATTAAGTCCAATACCTATGTTTTCCCATTGTGAAAGCATACCTAAATGCTAGCCGAGCTGTGGTTAAACAGAACACATGCTGATAGAACAGTGCCATGATGCATGCTATCAGAGTCCTAATATAGAATAACACATGCTAACAGGGCAGTGCTATAATATAACATATGCTATCCAATGAGTGCTATAGTTGTTTCCTTACGAAGTGACAAACACTGTGTATCATTCTGCCGCAAATTAAACAAAATCAATAGGAGACCAGCAAAGGGTTTACTGCAAGGCAGAACTAGAAGCCTGGAATTCCTTTAATGACCCGACAAAATGTTTCTCAAGCGTGATATAGAGTAAAGGACACTGTCTGATTTTTTATTAAACCTCAAAGTTTAATTCCTGAAGGATGTACCCTAAGGGTTTACTTGTGCCAGCTGACACTCTGGATAGAAATCTTTTCTTTTTCTGTTTAACGATTTAAACAGATTTGACCAGGCATGTAATTGCTTCCTGCAGTCTTCAGCTTGCGTGTCTCCTGCATTCACGCACACAGTATAAAAGGTGAACATTGAGACCTGACAGCGGCGGCAGAGGAATGGACAGCGTGACCACTGGCCAACGGCCAATCAGACACTTCGATGGAAGGGCATTCTGATTGGCAGTTCTCGTGTGTACTGGCCCTGGTGGTGACATTAAAAAGGCTTTATAAGCACTCAGTGAAGGCCTTCACTTCTCGTAATGACCTCAAAGCTGGAATCCTTATGATGTGCTTCAATCAGCTACCAGTTAAAATTCAGCCACTCGTATCAATGGGGAAGGTGAAGCATCCTGTGCACGTCCACTGAACAATAAGAACGGCTGATTGTTCCCTCTGCGTTATCTACCTATACATCATTTACAAGCTGTTTTACAGGAAGGACCAAGATTCCCTGTCAGGTCTTCCCATTCCACACATAAATATTGCACGTTAACTTTTATGAGAAATATTAACTGTATACACTAAATCTTGGTGCTTATTCTCTTCAACAATAATATTTAAAGTTTGACTGGAAGACTTTGGGAGGGCTGCAAGGTATTGGTGGTAACGATGGATGCCTGATTTTTATGCTGAGATTAATATATCTTTGCTGGAGAATGTTGTTCCAAAACACACTAGAGCTGTGTAGCACATGTGGCCCATGAGAGTAATTCAGATTTACCTTAAGTAACAAGGTCTTGATGACAAAGTGGGAGACAGGGAGGAAAGACTCTTGGAAAGGTGAAATAGTCATTCATCCAGGAATCTACTCCTGAGCTATTGAATATCTGTCCAGACCTTGGTCCTGTAATATGATGACATGTTTAAACACTGAGGATTGAATGATAAGATGATAGTCTTAAAAAGAAAGACTGATGTTGACATTCAGATATAGGCTGGGACCAAATCAAAACTAATTTTATTATATAAAATTGTAATTCATTGAATTTTCTGTCTTTTTTTGTAAGTATCTTATTTCTGGTATTCATTTTTTTTTAATGAAATGAAGTACAGTAATATATAGTGTAATTAACATGTTATCAGTTTTGATTTGGTCCTAGCCCTTGCCTCTCAGGGGCATCATGCCTGCATCTTCTGGTTTGTGATCCACAATCCCATCTCCCTGTTTGTGATCCAGGATTCCATCTCCCTGTTTGTGATCCAGGATTCCATCTCCCTATTTGTGCTCCAGGATTCCATCTCTTTTTTTGTGATCCAGGATTCCATCTCCCTATTTGTGCTCCAGGATTCCATCTCCCTGTTTGCGATCTATGATCCCTGATTTTGAGATCGACCCCAGGGGAGAGAAGACTGAAAGAGAGAACTACTTGTGCCAAGACATTTAATTTCAATCAAGTTGCAATTCTGCCAATCAGAATTAAAATCCAGACATATGGTATCCAAGTGTAGGAAAACGTCCACAGCTTGCACTCTTGGAATTCGAAAACCAGCTGGGGGTGGTGTGCCCATTTCAGCATCCGGTTTATAAGAGGCCTCTCTCCTCAATGGCTCCCTGTTGGCACGTTGCGGTGACTGCAGCACCAGCACTCAGGCTCAGGAAACCCTGCCACATGCAGCTCCACGGTTCACTGAAACACAGAGACGCAGGCAGAACGGTCCACTTCCTCCAGCAGGACCTAGGTCACAGACCGGCAGGAAGGAGGGCCCGGGTGGGGAGAAGGTCTGTCTCGGGAAGGGATTGATGCGTTCGTCTGTCTGCCACTGGCAGCAGTGAATTACCACTTGACTTACTCAATTTAAATTGTAAATATCATTGATGTAAGAATATCATCATCTTTTATCTTCAGAAATGCAGAAACCATGTAATTAATTATTTCATATTCTCTTTTCTAGTGTAGAAAATATGTAATATAGGAACAACAAAAAAGTTATATCAATGATATATTATTATATTTTTGTTGTTCCAAAAGTGATTTCTTAAATTTTTATTCTTAACATTTTTTTGTTGGTTCAGAACGGCACACAACTACCATATAATTACCAATCATTAACAAAAACAAATCTTGTCATTATCTTATCTAAATTTTAATCTAAATTAAAATAGTATATTATTTTTTTTAAATATTTTTATCCAAATGAATACTTCAGATATACATCTCAATGCATTTGAGGACTGATTATCTTAAAATTAATTGCATTTGAGATAATTCAAAACATCTCGATTTCAAGGTATCTCTAATTTCTTTATCTGAAACGCAATTTGAGATATCTCAAATTGACTTCCTGTTTAATTTGAGATATCTAAAATTGACTTCCAGTTCAATCTGAGATATCTTAAATATAATCTGAGATGTATGAAATTGACTTCCTGTCCTATTCAGATCAGAAAAGGAGAGATTATTTTTGACACATGGACATCGCTAGGATTTGAACAGATTTGGGGCGCAACCCAAGCTCTGTGATTTAGATAGTAATCACAAACGTAAACAACACAATGTTAGATAGTTAGCAGAAAAATATTTTATACTGTTTTTTTCTTTTTTATAAAACCAACATACTGCACTGAAGTGTTATCACACTTCCAGATGTATACATATGAGAACTGCCAATTAACATGGCCGTCGAATGAGGTGTCTGATGGTAAACAAATGTGTGAAATTTGAAGATTCGAACTCTGGTGACAAACCTGGTGCTAATGTCACCACTGTCTGATATCATAGTTATGTCTGTACGCATTTATTGTAGAATCGTTTCTGTACACACATTTAATAATCTAGTTATATTTAAAAAAAACAGTGTTTGCCTTTCTGTTCAATCACAAAGCATACAAAGCATATATTTCACACAACGATGGCATTTCAAAAAGTTCAGATGTAGTCATTATGGAACAAATTATGGTGACGAAGAGGTCCGGAAAACCACTAGGGACTGAACTGCGCTTCTCCCTGTGCCTGCGGACATGATTGTGTGAATAAAGGATAAGACCTTTCGGAGCTCATATCACACCACTGATTCATCGCAGACACAGTGAATGGCAATTCCGGGAAAGGTTTTAAT
Source organism: Hiodon alosoides (assembly GCA_025775065.1). Classification (NCBI taxonomy): domain Eukaryota; kingdom Metazoa; phylum Chordata; class Actinopteri; order Hiodontiformes; family Hiodontidae; genus Hiodon; species Hiodon alosoides. Next base: position 15,218 of record JAOYSI010006641.1, on the reverse strand, counting down.
CCCTGTGGCATGTTTTATGGTTCTGGTTGTTAAACATATACTGGTGCTGTGCTGGGAACGGTTTTAGGGGTTAGGCGATACGATGAATATTCAGATGATCGGGTCAGTGCAGGGAGAGGCTTAGAGAATACCAGGAATAGTCAGTGAATGATCAGGTCAGTGTATAGAGAGGGTTAGGGAATAGTCTGTGTATTCTATATTTCTTAACAGAGGGAGGATTGCTGTTGAAGATTACACAGCCTGTCTCAAACTCAGGACATCCAGTGTTGACAATGTACTTATAAACTGCCATGTGGTATGAATTGATTACACATTTGTACATTTTTTGTTTCAGATTTCAAAAGGCAAGTTGCCAAGGAGAAATCAAGGCATCAGTGTTTCTCAGAACTGAAAATACCTGGAGGATGCAGAGGAGAAACGTGTATTCTACTGACAGAAGTCATTCAAATGTGCTCGTTGAACATTTTAACTGAAGTTAAAAATAACGTGAGATTGTATGCCTCCTGTGAGAATTTCAGGCTAATTGAGAGAATCCTATGCCTACTACAAGAATCTCATGCCTACTGCGAAATCTCAAGCCTAATACAAAATATCATGCCTACTGCGTAAATCCCACACTTACTGCGTCAATCTCATACTGCGTGAGAGGTGACAGGTAAACACACTCTCTTTCTCTCTTTCTCTGCAGTCTACTCAATCAGTCTTATGCTTGCCTCTAAAGGCACAAAGGACACACGTACACACAGCAAAGGCTTTTCATCATTTTATGCAGTCCATCTGTTTTAAATTGACACACAGCAGCGTGTCTGTAAGCACATGTCATTTACCCCCCTACAGTGTTACTCTCATGAAGAGCAAAAGCACATGTTTTCACTTCAAAGAAGTGTTCATAATTAAGTCCATACAATTCATCCTTTGTGTATCCCAGCCCTGTCAATTTAAGTAATACTGATTAAATATATGACCTTTGACCTTGACATGTTAAGTTGGAGCCAGATTAATTAAATGTACCGCATACTTCTTTAAAATAAAGGGCTGAAACTTCAACCCCAGTACCTGTTTCAGATTTAATTACACTTGGATTTATGTGAACCTCAGTTTCTGGCAGAGGTTATTGACTTGGCACAATTTTTTATGGAAAGAGCCAAGTTAAATATTAACACAAACTTGAAGAGCAGAATGTCTGAGGTGACCTGTTAAATCATTAGAGATAACAGATCTCGGATTTTCAAATCAAACTTCAGAAAATCTTAATAAAAGTAAGGCATCGTTTAAGATTTGTTCATATTCATTCATTCTGTATCAGAACCACAAAAATAAAAGAGACAAAATGCTGCATTCCTGTTCCTGAGGAGAGAGACCGACAGCATGGGAGGAAACAGGAATGGAATCACTGATGCCAACAGGAATTTTGAGGAATTCTCAGCATGAAACGGAAGTGTTCCATCCAGCAGTCTCCTGCTGGTGCCGGCCTCTCAATCAGAACAAGGAGCACAAACTCCACCAAAGACCTTATCTTCACTCCCAATGCGTTTTTCTGCATGCAATTTACACAAGTTGTATGTGATATTTAACGTGTCTAAGTGGCTCGTGGCACCCATTTAAAGCAATTTCTTTCTGTTAACTGAGATGCGGGTGGGTAGGAAGTGAAGGGAGCCCACGGAATCCATTCACATGAAGACTTAAGCACACAAAGAGTGAGGCACGTACCTTAGCGCTGAGCATTTTAGCTGGTAATCCTGTCGAGTCACCTGCGCTGAAGGGGTGTCAGGGGAAAGGGCGTCATCGCAGCTGCACTATGAAAGATCAGCCACATGCTGACTTTTCATGTGGCGCTGAACATTTAATACAAAAAGGAACAAACCCTTCACCATAGAGCACGCTTTCCAAAACAAACCCTTTTGTCACCACCCTACCATAAAACCATAGCAATCATTTTGGCTTAGATGGAAAATAGGCTGGTACAGCAGCTCAAAAGTAATTGGGTTTTGTGGGTTGATTCTAGGTTTCTTGAAAATGTATTTTTGTACACACGGAAAGTGACATTTGAATGAGGGGTGCAGTTTGTAGAAGGGGATTTCCAGCAAGGCTTTGAATAAATGATCCACTGAAATATTAACATCAATACTAAGACATTCTAACGCACCTTTGTCACGCAGCCCTGATAAAGCGTGATTGGTGCAAATGATGAGACAGGCACCGTGAGGCTAAAACATCCAGGGATTTCACTCTTTTTTGAGGTTTTGTTGACAGTGATGTGTTGTTGTGTTGGGGTTAAGAAACCAATTAACACAGAAAACTAATCAACTAACAGAAAACCCGCAGCTATTTGACAAAAACCTCATAGGACAAAAAACTAATCAGAAGTGTGGAAATATGCTTTGTTGAAGCCTGTTTTAGTCTATTTGAATTGTCTGCAAGAACAAAGTTAATCATTCTCCCCAGCTTCTCGTATTTCAATAAAGAAAATCGGTGGGGGCTCTTGCTCTCTGCCAACATGTTCAGCCAATCATACAGCATTAATATTAGAGAATGATTGACAATTTATGCTTGCAGACAATTCAACGAATCTAAATCTGGCTTCAACAATCTATGGTCACGGTTTTGTTATTCAGGGTGGTTTTATTTTTTCTCTATTTTTCCTTTATTTTTCTCTATCTATTCTATGGGGGTTTGGTAAATAGATGCAGTTTTTTTTGTTATTTTATTTGTTTTCTTTGTTATATATATTTATTTTTTTCCACTTTCACCTCTCAATTGGGAGGGCACACATCTCAGTGAAAACCTCAAAAGCTTATCTTCCACAAGGATAATGCTAATAATACTCCACAAGGAAACTCCAACAGTAAAACTGAATGGCATAGATTACAGGCATTGGCACGGGCTCTTTTTTTGTGGGCTGTCTTTAACTAAGTTTCGGTAGAAATCTAGCTCAACAAGTCCCAGTTTAATGAGTATATCTAGCTAGTAAAGCTATTTCAACAACAGCAACACATCCAGGCTGATTTCTTATTGTGCACGTTAATGAAAGCGTGCTCTCTTCATCTCTACAGCTGCTCATTCTATTCAAAATACCCTTCTTGTATGTCTTGTTTTCCATTTCCATTTCCAAAAGTTCTTTTTTTTAACTTTCCTCCCTGAACTCCCTTCTTGTATTATGCTGCCCGGTTCTGTATAAACCCTAAATATGACTTATATTTGGCAGAGCACAGACCTTACATAGGGTGGTCTAATTAATTTTCTGCCACACATGAACAAAGGGAGCTTGAAAAGGTAACGTCACTTGTAAATAATAGCGTGCCTTTGTTAACCTCTCTTCATTAGTTTAGCCTGAAAAGCAACCCCAGGGGGCTGGCTCTTGTCTGCCATTGCTGCTATGGCCTGCCATGTAACCAGGTCCTGGAAGACCTGTCTAGAAAAATGCAATGCATTGCAGTAAAGGCCTTAGCTTTCGAAGAGTGGCATGAAAATAGTAAGCTCACTGTGAGCTATAGTCGATCACTGATTCCTCAACTTCCAGCTAGGTACGTAGCATCTGTATGAACTCTACAGGAATGGAGGCTGGACAGTTTTGTGTGTCTTGTTGCATGCCAATCCTGTTTGTTTTTGGAATAGCAAAACACAAAGTGCTGTTCAGCTTACTGAGGATTCTGCTGGCTCAGATGTCCTCTGTTTATGCTGTGGCTGATATCCTGTCTTCTGAGCAGTAAGCATTGTAGTAGCATTTCTGCTAATAGAAAATAAATAACATAGCCTGTTTTCCAAAACATGGCTTTTTAAGGTTATCTGCACCCTGCCGATTTGTATACTGTTAGATAGCAGACACATATTTAACAGTTGGAGCCCTGATATAGCATAGCCAAGCCACTGAAAGTTCTGGATTCCCTCCGTTGTACAAGTTTATGTTTCTTGCAGTAGATTAAAATGACAACTTTTGCAATGTCTGCAATGTTTAAACAAAGTGTGAATTTCCTACATAGTTGGCCAGTTGGCTCAACTGGCAAGTCACATTTTCTACTTAAAATATTTTTATGGAAATAAACTCACAAACTTAACTTTAATGCCTTGTGCTTTAAAACTTTAGAAACACCACTGAAACAGTTGCAAGCACTAATTTTATCATATTACTAATAAAATGAAAAAATCTATGCTTTCAGTTACTTTCTGATTTAAATAATGAAAAGTTAAAATTAAATGCTTGACGAAAACATTGACAGTCTCACTGAACTCACTGATCACTGATCTCACAGTTCTATCATCATTCAATGAGACTTGATACTGAGATATTCTTCTCCATCTTTCTCAGTCATACTTGAATAAAGTGGAAATGTGTGTCTTGGGTACAGGCAAACAGCCATCTGCACTCTAGTCTAATGAAGATGGGGTAACAGAGCACAAGTTTAGCAAGGCCTGTTTTGAAACGGAAGGAATGCGCAAAAGTAACGATTATTTTAAGATCCTGAAATTGTGGTACCACAATAATTATAATTGTCACAAAAATGAAATTGTACCTTGTGTCACCTTAAAGAAGTCTACACAGTTTAACATATAAATCAGAGGTGTAATTATAATATATATTGGGGGGGAAATATCCTCAAAATGCCCCCCGATTTAATTAATCGGCACAAATAAGATTAAAGATTAAAATTGCTCATTTCATATTTCAACTAATAGAGTCTGAATGCAAAGAGCGAGGCTGGGAACCCAGTGAACGTTCTTAATTGGATAAAAATTGGCTTGAGGTAAAGGAGTAATGATTACTGTCACGGACCCATCAGATCTGAATCTCCTACCCGCTTATGTCCACCAGCTGTGGAAGTAAAAAACCGTGGCATGGTCCTTGGCAGTAGTGTGCCACCACGACCTCCTGAGGGAAACAAAGGCACTTTTTAAAGCCATCTGCAGCTGGTCCATCCTTGAACTCTTGGCCTTTTGTAAATTCTAAAAGGCTGTGCAAATGGGTTTACTCAGGGTTTAACCTCATAATCTGTCAGCCTGCTACTATTATCGTCAGAGGCTCATTGAGCTCACTGGAGGAGCTTCTGGAAAAAGACAAAGGGGTTGCGTCTGCTGGTTGTAGCCGCTATGGCCCCAGACAACTTTTATCTCCCGGCACCCAGCAGAGAAAACCAATGACTCCCCTCTCATGGGCAGCATCATCCAATCACTACCCATAAATCACTCCGGAATGTGCTAATGAGACACCTGCTCTCCTCTCACTTCCTGTGACAAGGCCTTCTACTGGTCTCCACCTCACACAGGGGACTATATAGACTTTCCATGTTTACATTGCACCATTTCCACAAGTGAGGGTCATGTAAGGCTTCATGGGCAATAGATGTAACTCATGAGGAAAATAAAATGATAGCAGTCATGCTGAAACAAAGATATGCTTGAGTGAATGTAAGACATCTACTCAGTGAAAACAGATCTTCCTCCTTAAGTTTCTCTAAAGCACACAGAAGCGGAAGAGCACTTTCAGCAAGACCTTTGCTTGAAGTAAACCTATGCTTGAGGGTGGTCTTTGACCAGTGTTTGTCACTTGCTCCTGCAACATCTAGCCATATCCCAGTCCCTATCTCCGTCCCATCTATGACACGTTGATTTTTCAATTCCAGCTTTTGGAATTCGGATGCCAGGTCCACTTGCACCAGCTTGCAGGTGCTCTCCATCTGCTCAGGCTGCAGCTTCTGGAGCTTCTATACAGACACATTTACTATTTTACCCCAGCATGGAGTCATCAAAAGTTCTTCCAAGTCACCCATTATTTAACACACCGGAGGCCACATGCGCAGTGCTGAGTGGAGGAGAGGCATATCCTTTCTGTTGGCACTGCAGGAAGCCAAGAAAATTCCGACTAACTCCGACCAAGTTCCCGAACGATATATTAGAATCATACAGCTAAACCTGTGCCACTTGAAAGGCTGACTATTTTTTTAAATTATGACTAAAAGGACTACGAAAACTACTTAATTGTCCTGACACTTTTTTGTTGTTTAAAAGCATGAAATGGATACATATTACGGATACATAAAATACCACACATCCCAGAAGATCTTTAGTTTGATTTAATATATGGGAAGAGGTTTAGCCAGAGTACACATCCTTATTTGGATCCCACCATGATATTGCTAGATTAGAGTGACATAATAAAATAATTACCAAATTCGTTCTTTCTTAAATTATTTAATCACAACAAAAACTTTCTCTTTCCTGGTTTCAAAAAGAAGACATGCCTGTGGCACAAATGTGCCCTGTGTCATTGGAGAAATGTGACTTGCAGGTAGATTTCGATCAAATGTTATCTAAAGTCTGCATTCAGTTTTGCAGTAGTGACAGTAGTGAAGGCACGCAGTTTTGCAGTAGTGACAGGAAACTCTGATATCACCTTGGGGGTTCATGTCGAGGTCGATAGCCTACTTTTCCATTGGCGTGCAACGTTGTGCGTGTAACTCAATGTGAACCATCCTCTATAGGCGTATTAGGCATTCACTTCCACCTGATTTATGGTGCCGGGCCTTTTGGAACATAAGTCACACCCTCCGGCTGTTGGTGGCGCCTTCATTAGGCTTAGCCGTTCCTCCTTTCAGTCCCCCCTGTTGACGGGACCCTTTCATCAAGCGAGAACGTTTGAATCCTCTTGAACTTACCAAGCTACCTAGCGGTGAACTCGTGTTAACGGAAATGTGTCCAAATGCTTTACCCCGACCATTGTGCTGGAATGCCTTGACTGAACTCAGGGGAAGAAAACCTGCAGCTCATTTTTGGTGGCTTATGTTCACTCTACCTTTCATCTTATAAGTTTAACTTAGTTGTGTGTTATGTTTCTGCTGTGCGATGGAGTATTGAGACTTCAGTTGATAGCTGCTCTCAGCTACATGTGGACCGTAGCCTCTTTATGGCGCAGAATCACTTTGACATTTTGAACAAAAATTCTGTGTTTTAGGGCTTTTCACAGAGCAAGTGTTTTTTAAACACAGCTGCCATCCATTTGGTTTAATGCCTCAATTCAATTTAATGCCCCCCCATTTCTCTTTCAGCAAACTGTAGTTTTAAATTTCTTATAATAGTAGTTAAATACCAGACTTATATGGTTCTTACAGTCTCTACACGCCCAGTATTTATGTTTCAAAATTAAAACTGATATGATTTGATTAGAATATAATTCAAGTATTATATTGTTAGATTAGTGATTAAGCACAGTAGCAATGTGTTGACTCAAATGGTAGTTTTTGCTAAATTTGACCTCAAATCGCTGGTTAACAACACACTTATGTGGGCCAGTTGGAATTCTAAGTGAAAGCAGACTAACCTTCAAACCCGCCAATATCCTTAACACAAGCTTGTTGTAATCTACCAAGAGAATTTGTGCTGTTTATCATGTATTAAGACTAATCCAACCACATTATTTTCACCACATGGCAGTTCCCAGTTCACTAAAGACAGTAGGCAAGTTTGGCACACAGCCTAGGGGCCATGCCGAGAGGCAGGCCTGAACCAGCAAGTCGCTCTGGCCAGACTGACACACCTGAGTGTGGTTCCCTTGATAAGACCACACTCAGTTACTGCCAAGGAAAGGCTTTAAAAGAAAGAGACTTTTTTTTTTGTTCTTTTTCTTTTGTTCTTTTGTTGGAGGTTTTTTTATGGTTGTGGTTGCGCCGATAAGTCTCTGGATTTGTTTCAGTTTTTCTTTTCCGAAGTCTAAAGGCTGAAAGAAGGTGGTTTTGTGTATTTTTGTTTTTGGGCTTCCTGTTTGGTTAAAAAGCCTAATAAAAGCCATAAACTGGCACTCGTTTTCCCTGGGTTCATCAGTTCAGGGCCACAGTGTGCCACATTGGGTCTGGCACCCGATAAGTTCATTCTGCGGTGGGAACGCCTAAAACAATTATCCAAGGGCCACTTGCCATTAGACTAAGTTGAATGAGCTATCGAAATGGGTGTTATCCCAATGGATGCATGTATGTTTACGGAGATAGCGACAGTGAATGGCAATGATTGCTGGCACCCATCAAGGTTCAGTTGTGAACTGTAATGTTTTTAAAAAGTGATCAGTGTGAAAGGATATGTAGACTTAGTTTAATCCCATTGCTTATCAAATGTAATAGTGTGTTCTTGAAGTAATCATTTTCCCTTGAATTCTCATGATACCGTAGTGTAGCATATACGCTTGATTATCAACGGTGTTTAGGGAAGTGGTAGACTAGTGTTTACTTAAGGTTTGATTAAGAGTCTGCATTTCCCAAGAGAATCCACTAAATGATAACATCCGTGTTCCTCAAGCTGTAGCAGATGGAATATGCAAAAGGCTCTTTATTGCTTTTTACAAACAATATTGCAGATATTTTCAGAGTCCTGATCAATTCAGACAAGCTGTTATTTGAATGTAAAAGATTCACCTCTTCAGGTTTTATGGTTGTTTTGAAGTCTGTGTTCCTATGACCTGCAACCTGTGAGGCTGAATATTTTGTTTTCAGCCAAGTTAAAGAACAATGCCATGCATGAAGGCAGTTGCTGGGACGTCCCATGTGCATCTGGTCCATCACTCCAGAACAAGCAAGGCCATTGGTTTTCTGCAGTCTCCAGGCTGCACAGGATGTACAGACACCCTCATGGGGATGGTCCTACTTTAAAGATAGCACTACCTCTGTCTAGTTCTGCAAACCTCCCTTTGCAACAGCCCATATTCTCCAATTGGCATAGCCAGCTCCATTCATCTCATTTAACTAGACTGTAAGCATATCACATACACATTTATATTTTCAAATGTTATTCAAATATTTATTTCTCAAATCAGATTCTGAAACGTATCACATCCAACGTTACATTTAGTGCATTTTTGATAATACTAAGAGGAAAATAAATTCAAGAAGCAAAACTGCCCTTTGTGCACATACATGGCAAAGGCACATAGAACACATCCACTACAAAAGACAAGGTAGCACCTGTGGATAACAGTGACACTTCACTAAAACACCTGTGGATAACAGTGACACTTCACTAAAACACCTGTGGATAACAGTGACACTTCACTAAAACACCTGTGGATAGCACTGATACTTCACTAAAACACCTGTGGATAACAATGATACTTCACTAAAACACCTGTGGATAACAGTGACACGTCACTAAAACACCTGTGGATAACAGTGACACTTCATT